>AWOL01S0005213.1:0-26398 GCA_000715115.1 Nicotiana otophora
TATATATTGTGAATTGTTAGGGAAGATATTAAAGGATGAAAATCTCCTATGCTTGATTTTGCTATTTAAATTAATTAATTGTTAAGAGAAATTATTTTTCCTCCCGAATTTATCTTATAATAAATATATTCTCATTCCGGAGGTGCATAAGAAAATGTCCTCATTTCTTGTAGAGCGGTCCGAACGCCTCGGCATGATAGATGCATCTATGGATCGAGTCGCACGTCCTTCGGCAGTGTACATGACATTCTGGATCGGGCCGTATGACCTCGGCAGAAATCGTGCTTAATAATAATAATTACACGATACTTTGATAGTTTATTGCAGCTTAGGAGCTAATTGATAAATTGAAAATTTTTGGAATTTAATGAATTATTATCCCTGCTTGTTAAGAAATTATTGTTATTCCTATAAATGAGACTAATTGATAAATTGAATTTTGTTTTTTGAAATTGAAGGAATTTAATTATTTCTGTTGGTTAAACAAATTATTATTATATTCTGTGAATCATGCTGATTTAGATATGCTAGTTTTAATTTAATTATTATTACTGACCCATAGTGAGTGTCAAAGTCGGTCATCTCGTCTCTATCACTACGAGATTAGGCTTGATACTTACTGGATACACGTTGTTTACGTACTCATACTACACTTGCTGTACTTTTTGTGCAGGACCTGAGGCAAGTACTAGGGGATCTATCGTCTTACACCCACGTTATCCATGGGTATAGTGGTGAGCTGCCGTTCTGCAGCTACTGGTGTCTCTCCTTGTATTTTTCATTCTGTCTATTTTTATTTCAGACAGTATTTGAGGTTTTGTATAATCTACTAGATGCTCATACACTTGTGACATCAGGTCTTGGCACACACATTGGTAGAATTTGAAATTGTATTATTTTTTTTGGATTTAAGTTAATCGGTATCTTTTCTAATTTCTTAATATTGCTAGTAAAATAATAAATTTTCTTGAAAAATTATTCTGGAAATAATTGATATATGTTTAATTTATTTATTGGCTTGCCTAGTTATAGTATTGGATGTCATCACGACCTATAGGTGAAATTGGGTCGTGACAAGTATAAAATCTGGTTCAGCTCTAATGCTAGTACGCAGATATTAAGGAGAGTTAGATATATTTTAAATTTTAAAAGTTATATGTGATGTAAACTTACGAGAGAAAAGTCCAAACCCATTCCAACTTGGCAGTTAAGAGAAAGCAGTGGATTAAAAAAAAATCAAAAGAGGGAATTAACATTACCTGAGAAAGAAGAAACAAGTAGTTGTCTTTCCTTGGTCTTCTATGGAGCATATAGACACTGTAACCCTTTATCTAGCTAGTTGTGGGACGTGGATATAAGTATTTTAATCTATATAGGATTATGACATAAAAGTCGATCAATATTTTAGAGATATTTTTGTCGTTCGACATTTAACGTAAATTATTCGTGCTTTTATAATAATATAGATATAGATAGATAGATAAATAGGTATTAGATAGATATTTAATTATGATTTGAACATGCTAATTCACGTGCAAATTTGATTCTGTTTTTTCGTGTCACACTAAGTAAAGCACGTGAAAGATTTTATTGACGTTGTTTTGTTAAACTCAAACTTAAGACTTCAACCGCTAATTTGATAGAGTAAAAATAGTTTTACCAATGTCACGCATTAGTTCTCTTTGTAGTCTAATAATTCATACTCTATCCGTTACATTTAAATGACATAATTTGATAGGACATAAAATTTAAGAAAGAAAGGACAAAAGATTTTTGAGACTGCAATCTTAAACATGTAATGAGATTCTTGTGTTTATAAAAGCATGTCATTAAAAATAAAATAAAATATTTAAAATTAAATTATTTTTAAATATCAAATTTTCTTTATTCTTTATGAAATGGCCTAATAAGAAAAAATGGAGCCACCTAAAATGAAATGTGGACAAGTTTTTATTAGAGGTAATATACTAAGTAGTAATATATAAGTGCCTGAAATTCAACCAAAAATGTCGTAGATTTAGCCTTGAAAAGTCAAATTTCAGGCAAAAATATCAAAAGTTTGCCCTGCCAAAGACAATATCAGACGGGAATTTTTATAACTTCAGTCGCGTATGCCTGAAATTGTTTCAAAATGGTTAAACTTGCAATTGTTTTTATATTGCGACTATGATTTAAATGATAAATGCTAAAATAGGCTATCTGTGCACTTGTCACGAATGAATAAATTGCGGCCTGAAGCCCAAATTACCTCAAATTCAAATCCGAGCTTCAATTGCTCCAATTTTGGCAGGGCTTCTCTTCGCGGAAGTAGGCGACGTTCTACTTCTCAGGTATGTGCATAAAATCTGAAAAATCAAAAAACCGAACTGAATGTAATCGAATTAGTTCGTTATTTTGGTTTCGATTTTTCGTTATTCAGTACGTTATTGGGTATTGATATATTAATATTTCGGTTATACGGTCTTCGGTATTAAGGTATTAACCTAAATTTTAAATAATACTTATAAGTTTGTTTTTGGTAAATTAATACTTACTACAAGTTACCGAGTATAAATAAGTGCAACCCAACCCCCAAGTTCCCAATTCAACGTCCCAACCCCTAAGCCTAAAGTACAACCCAGTCAATCAGATTAAACTTCTTACGCTAGGTTAGGTTTTCTAAAAAATCAAAACAGCTTCTTCATTCCCTTCTTCATTCTTCATTCTTCTAAGGCAAAGCGAGGTATACTCTGCAATTATTGACTGTTTCTTGTCATTCTAGTGATTTATTTCTCCCAATTGTGGAAAATACCTTAAAATGGTTTAGTTCATACTACCACTATGTGCTTTGAGGTCTTGTGCATTTGTTCTAATGCCGTTAATTTTTTATTCCTGTGCTTAATTCATCGCCTTTAACTGCATTTTCTTAAGGCTGGAGTTGGGTTTCGAGGATTCGATTTGAGTCATTTGACATTCTTTGGTCTCTTTTCTGTAAGACTACTAATAAAGTGGAATCATCAGCCATGTTAATGACTACACTTTCTGCTAAAGATATTCCGATTAATTTGAAACATAGCATGAAGTAGATTAGCAGAGTATCGAAATGCAAGAAAATTACTCAACTTGAAGAAACATAGATAGTCCAAAGCAAGAAAATTACTGACTAATATTATTGAAATGAGTGTTTGGTTGGCTATCGGAACCGAAGCCGTACCGAACCAAACAAGAAATACGGAACCGTACCAAACTACTTTGGTACGGTATTTGGCATGGACAATGATAAACCGAATATCGAAGTACCGAACCGTAATTTTTTAATACCATACCGAAGTACTGAATGTCCACCCCTACTTCTCCCTCTCTGCTACAAAACTCTTCATATTCTGTCTCTCAGACCCAATAAAATCGTATGTATTTCTCTTTTTATCTACAGATAATTTCATCATTTCATGTCTTTGCAATAATTTTAATTGTAAAAGCACTAATTTTTGTGAATTTGATTGTAATGTTGCGTATGTTCCCATTGCTTAAGTTAAAGCCTCAACTTTGATATCATAGTTGTGAATTGACTGCTATATTAAACGTGCTCCAAAAAAAAAGGATTCCACTAATTTGAATAGCACTCTGCAATATGCTATTTTCGGCTTCAAATATGATTTGTAAATGATAAATTTATAATTGTGATTTATCTAGATGGCACTAAGAGGTGTTTGGCAGCTAAAGAAGCTGGTAGTGAGCTATTGCAATTGGGGTGGCAGTAGCAGAGGAATGAGGTAAAGGTTAACTTGACACCTGTTGTCTTACTCCTTCCGTCCAGTTTACATGATCCTATTTTCTTTCTAGTCTGCTTAAGAAAACATTACCACTCTCTAAATTTTTAAACAATGTAACTTAAAATTTCTATTTTATCCTTAATGGCAAGCTTTTATCACACACAAATGTTATGACATGTTTAAGACTACAAGTTTCAGAATTCTTATAGTCACACAAATGTTATGACATATTTAAAACCACAAGTTTAAAAAGTCTTCATTTCGTGCCCAGCCATTAATGCTTGCATTAGAGTAGGCTGTCTACATCGTTACCCCTTGGGGTGCGGTCCTACCCCGGATCCCGCGTGAACGTGGGATGCCTTGTGCATCGGGCTGCCCTTTTCTAGGAAATATGTATTTGTAGGCCTATTACATTCAATTTGAATCATAATGAGACTGTTTCTACTGGGGATTGTCGAGTTCCATGTAAGACGAAGTGAGAAAGGATTATGCAAACCGAAACTTTTAGAAAATCAATACTTTAGTTCAACTCTTTTAAGGAATGTGGCAATTGCAGATAATGTAGTTGCAACTTGAAGCAAAAACTGGAAATTACTCCTGCTAAAAACTCAAGAGAAAAGAAAGAGTTTTATAGTTTATATCATTTCAGCCTTGACAACGCTTTTTCATGGATAATTATCCCACCTTCACAAATTTAGAAGTGTTTCACGCGTATCTTTATGCATCTCAATTTAATAACCTCTTCTGAACTTTGTTGTCTTATAATTTTTGGTGCTAGTGAAAGTGTGAAAATTGGTCAACCGAAATGGGAATGAACGGAGCATTTTTATTTCTTTGATAAATGGGATGGATTGAGTGTTATAATGTTATTAGTCTGACTTCTATTTGAATTTCTTTTTCAAAGCTAATAGGAATATTGGCACAATCTAGATATAACAAGAAAGTTCGTTTTTTCATGTGGAAATCAATTAAGAAGCATCGCTGCATATATTTTGATTTTTGTATATTGTTGATGGGCCATACTGCAATTCTACATATGAATTGTTCAGTCCTATTTGAAGTTTAAACATGTAGGAATTGTAATTAGAGGAAATACTGAGACTCTTGATTGTAAAACAAAATGGGTTAACAATTATTCATAAGGCTTTTAGCAGAAAAGAGGAAAAAGAGTGGGCTGCTAGTTTTCGGATGATTGAGGTAGAGGAATATATATAACAGTGGTTCTAACTTCTATGGTATATGTTAAGGTATGTATCTACTGTTTCAGGGCATTCATGGAGTCTGAATTGCCAGCATTCAAGGAGCAAAATCCACAGCTTGAGGTGGTGACTGAACTAAATCGTGGTCAGCATCCTTTCTTGAAGGGATTATACAGTAAGACCTTGTCTCAGCGTCCTCTCAATTCCTTGCTGTAAAAAACAATATTGTGTCTGAGAGGGATGCATTTGATGAAAATTAATTAACAAGGGTATTTTCAGTTGACTGTGACCTGAGCATCTTTTGTTTTTTGCTTGGGTTGCCTAGGCATTCCTAGACCTGATATTGAGACACTAAAAAGGGTTCCACTCGATTTCTGGTCTATGTTTAGAAGCCCTCTTTATTGTGTGGTTTTCCCTTTTTTCTCATATATCTAGTATTTTTACCAGAATCTTAGGTCAAAGAGCGTAAGTGTCTGAAAAACAATTTAGGGAAACAAATTCCTGATTTATTATTCAAAGGGGAAACCAGGATAGTGGAATATACTTCGTGCCAAAGCTACTCTAGGTGGTGCTTTCAATTATGGCTCTTTGTTGGCTGAAATCCGTTCTAATTTGGAACCCTCTTTAAGTTATAACTCAGGTGGGTTGCTCTGATGGTAAGCACCCTCCACTTCCAACCAAGAGGTTGTGAGTTCGAGTCACCCCAAGAGCAAGGTGGGGAGTTCTTGGAGGGAAGGATGCCGAGGGTCATTTGGAAACAGCCTCTCTACCCCAGGGTAGGGGTAAGGTCTGCGTACACACTACCCTCCCCAGACCCCACTAGTGGGATTATACTGGATTGTTGTTGTTGTTGTTGTTGTTTCTAAATGGTGATTAGCAGGAGAAAATTTTTGCTCTGTTTTTGAATAAACTGTATTCAGTTACCATCCAGTATCCTCACACCCTCAGCGATTCCAACTACCCATTGTAATTGTCTTTGCTGCAAATATTGTGGAAACCTCTTAAGTACAAACTCTGATTCTCCAACCGTCGGCCTGCATCTCTCCATCCTTCTCCCTCTTATCTTCATGATCTCATATACTTTTTTCTAGTCCTTTCTTTCACGATTTCACTACTTACGCATGTGGGGCTCAATGGATCTTTTCTGGCTCTAAATCACAGATGAGGCTCGGTATTTCAACTATGTCTAGATAGATGTAAAAGGAGTCGGTCTCACCGACTCGGTGAGAGATAACATCGTTCACGGCGTCTCTGGGATAATAACTTCAAAACAAGACTCATGCATGTAACTCGTCAAAACTTTATAAAATTCACATGCAAGTATTATCTTCTACAAAACTATTTTCCTAGCGATGCCATGAATGATATCATCTCTCACGGGGTAGATGTGACTGACTCCTTATTTCATATCTTTCCGGACATAGATGAAGACATAGATACTGAGCCTCAGGAGTGATTACCTTATCAAAAAAAAATTTGTCTGTAGTCCACTGATCCCCATAATGTCTGTTGAGGTGTGATTTGTTACGTTTGAGTTTTGTTAATTGCACACATTTGTGATAAAACTCTAGATGCTTCATACATGTAACGTGTTTGTTATGTACATTAATGTATTGTTATCTTAGCTTGGACGTGTTTTATGTGTTTGTCACTATGAATGACCTCTATGACTAGTAGGCAGTTGCATTAAGACTCATTATGTTAGGATGGAGTTTGTCCAGCTCTAGGGTAACTTCTGCCTAAAATTCCATTGATGGGTTAGACTCTCGACGACAGGTTAAGCCCTTCTAAGTGCCGGTCATGGTTCCCTAGTTGGTTTATCACACCTGGCCCAAATTTCGTGGCTCTGAACCCTCTTTATCTCCACAAAGGTGTGCCACCTATTATCATCGACAAGGGAGCTGCCTATGCATGCCCACTTCCCTTCCTAGAGTAATACTCTCCTGCCTCGCAGAGTCCCTTCTATATATCATACTCATTTTGGGTGTCCACCTCTTCGACGGTAGATATTATTTGATTGGCCTAAAACATGGCTTTCCTTAATATTGAATCTATGCATTCATCCTTCTGTGCATTCGTCAAATGTAATTGAATCCCTCTTGGACTCTGCTGGATTATTTACGGTAGGTCGTGCTCAACTCTGCCCAAGCTCCATGAAAATGTTTAGACTAGGAATCAGCTTATCGAGATAACACAAGACAACTTAACCAGCTTCCTCTTTAAGTCATCCAATCAGCGGGTTACTAATAGGATTGTGGAGGTCTAGGTCCTTAGGAAGGACAGACCACTATAGTGTGCATAACAAATGCCCAATTCTACATATCTAGAGACAAGGAGAAGACTGCAACAACCAGTCAACCCTGCATTAAATAATGGAGTAACAAAGGCATATGATGGCGTGCGTTTTGTGCATTTTGAAATAGATGCTGTGTCCCTTTTTTCCGCTACTTCTGAACAATATGCCAAAGTAGAACACAATAAGAAAAGAGATCTAGATCAGGTAGTCCAGAGAGAATTGCGGAAGTAGCAACTAGCAAACACTAAAATAGAGAGCAAAAAGGACAAATGAAAATTTAAGCAGTCCAGAAGGAGAGCTTGCAATCCTGAGGAACGTTGATGGAAGTACCTGGTTTTTGCTTTTCTCTATCCCAGTTCTCCCTGGCCCTGCTGTCATATTAATTACAGGCCCTAGGTTTCTTTTTACCACTTTGGCCTACAATCCGGCGGACAGGTTTGATGTTGATAGCTAAAGGAAGTGTCAAAGCCAATATGTTTGCTCATATCAAATACATTTTGCCAACCACAACCCCGTCCCAAAGAAGACAAATACCTATAAATGTACTTTACAAAAATATGTGTTTTGAAGATAATATTCCTAATTATGCTTTGTACATTTGTTGTATTGGTTTATTTAAAACCAGTTGTTTCTCCTGTAATTTCTATTAACGGATGAAAATTCATGCATGAGCATTTAACTTCCAAATCAGTGTGCAATGGGTGCCATTTCATGTGTGTAACTATCAGTGGGTTCTGATTTGCTTTGCCAGTTATGTTGCAACTATCAGTGAATTCTGATTTGCTTTACAATTATTTTTTATTTGCTTTACAATCAGAAAACAAGAATGAGCGTGTTGTATGTGTGAGAAATTTGAGTCAAGACGAAGTACTTGAAGCAGCAACCAAGCTAAGGAATTCGCTTGGCAGAAAGGTGGTGAAGATGAAGACTCGACATGTTACAAAACAACCAAGCGTTCAAGGTACATGGTCAACAGCATTGAAGTTATAAGCCTACAGAAAAATTTCAATGTTAGTGTTTTTGACTTCCTAGGTTTTATAATTTGGATTCTTAAGTCAGAGGTGTAGTCTTCTGGACAAACAAGATAGGGATTATATGGTCTACATGTAGTAAGAATGTACAATTTTTCAATGTAATAATTTACTCATGATGCTACTGGAATAGTGGAATGCATGTGTTTGTTATTGTCATGTTGAAGTTTTGCACTTGATTTGATGTTAGTCAACAGTTAAATCCTTTGGCTGAAAAATGTTGGTCATATTATGGCCCTGATTTGCTTTTCTTCATTGTTTTTCCAGTTTCTTAATTGTGAGGATTGTCGAGGAGCTTTTAGCTTCTTTTCAGACCATTGTCGTTTGGCTGGTTTAGTAGGGAGATTTAATCTCCACATAATATTCAGCATTTTGGCTGTGATTATTTGTTTTCCTCATAAATAATACTTGGATTAGAATCAGTAAGACAGCGTTTGTGCGGTTTCTTGCAAATTTTTTTGGTGTTTAGAAGGGCATTGTTTCAGAAAATGTTGACTTCCAATGGTCATTTCTTGACCTATTAACGATAATTTGTGACTGAAAAAAGCAGCTCCAATGGTGGTTTGTCACCACTAGTCATTTTTAGGCTTCAGATGGTAGTTTTCTAAGGGAGATTTGCATAGAAGTATAACCCAACACACTACATTGCATCTACTTAGCTATATTCTTAAGTTAATTCATTATTTTTGATGTTGCATAATGTCATATACCAAATTTGGTTTCGTACCAACGAACTTGAACTCACGAAAAACATAATCAAATAGCTCAAATTTTCATGAATAGTTTCAAATTTTAACCACAACTTTTCAATGACATCCATAACGGACCCAATCATAAATTTGTCAAAAGTTTCAACAAATCACCAAACTCATTATGAATTTGCGAACTTTTAAAAACTCTAACAATGGAGTTTTTTATTTTTCACTTTAATTCAACCACCAATATTTAAATATGGTATGATAAATATGAATATCACTCTCAAATCAATTTATATGAAATTATCTTTATTAGTTTATAACAAAGAGAATGTCTATCTTTCTATATCTGATAGCAATTTGATTTTAAAATTTCTATCTTAGTTTATTTTATATTTCTATCATAGATTAAAGCTAGAAAGACAGCAAATTTAGCACTAAGTCGCAATTTTCCATTTTCTACTCCGTCGGGACCTTCGCTAATTGCATCGATTAGCCAAACAAAATTTAAAGCTTCCGGCAAAAACATGTGCTACGGCGATCAACGGCTGCTGTCGAGGGATGATTTTACTGACCCGAACCGTATCCGAACCCGACCCAGACCTGCGGTGGTGCAAAACCTAAGAGAGCGGCTAGCGGAGGTGAATGAACGGCTGGAACAAGCCAGGGCTCGTAAAGCCGATTTGACTCGGCAACTCGAGGAGATGAAAAAGTTCGTCGGCGTTATGGAAATTTTCGAGAGTTACATCGAACGCCAGTTCCGTGAAAATCAACTTCAGCTTGCCCAACTTTATAGTTAATGTTTAGCCTTAATCAAAGGTAAATAATCAGACTATTTAAGTGTTGGAAAAATTACTGAACAAGAAATTGAACGCGAAAAGTAGCTCTTTTTCGTTGTGTTTTTGCCTTAGGATTTCGTTGATTGCTGATTTACATGGTTTTAGTTTGTTTTCGAGTTTCGTCTTTGGTACTCTTGAACAGAGCCAATGAAAAAAGTAATTAACCAAGATGTGAATTATAAATTCTCGAGCCACAACAGTTAGGGTAGTAAGTTATTAACTAGTCCAGCATATTTCTTTTTCAAATATGTATTTTTTTTCATAGCTGTAGTACTAGTCTTATCCTCATATTCCATGTTTTTAGATCGCTATTAGTACGTGATGTTTCCTTTGCTTCGGGCTTTTCTTTTTGCTATAGTTTTATTTCTCTTTTCGTAATTCTTTGTCATAACTGTTACTCCCTCCGTTTCAATTTATGAAAATCTATTTGACTGGGCACGGAGTTTTAGAAAAGAGAGAAACCTTTAAACTTGTGGTGTAAAATGAGGCACATATAGTTTGTGTGACTATAGATCATTACATAAAGGTAAATTGTTTCTAAATAAGTAAAATGGATTATTCTTTTTGGCACGGACAAAAAAAGAAATAAGTTCACATAAATTGAAACGGATAGAGTATTATTTTGCTTTTATTGAACCGATGGTCTACCGAAAATAATCTCTACCTTCACAATGTAGGGGTAAGGTTTGCGTACATACTATCTCCCAGACTACACTTGTGGTTGTTGCTCTTGATGTTGGATCCTTCAAAAGTAGCATATTTTTGGAGGATTCGACGCGGGTGCAACATCATTTTAGAGAGTCTGTGGAACGAATACATCACATACAGTCAAAATTTTCAAATATATTTAAAATGTTGTGTGTGTCTGTGTGCCTGCCATTAGGAGGTAGGTTTGGGTGGTTCGTTCAGCTATTTTGTAAAGTCTAAGCCAGAACAGTATGACCTTTTCAATCTGTCTCTATAACTGTAATTGTGGGTCACCTACAATGTGTTGGTTCTTTTTCGTAACTTGGATCATTTTCTGCTTTTGTGGACAGTCCCAGATAGTGGTAGGAATATTACAACTCGGTGTAATGTTAAATTTGTTGGGTTTTTATACTCTTACCTGTGTTACAAGCACATATATCTGTGTTGTTTTATTTATGAAATTTCCTACTTATAACTACAAAGGTAAAGGTCCAAACATGTGATACAGTTTTGAACATTGTATGGGTGTTCAATTCTGAGAAGGCTCATGGTCTTTTTCTATTACTTTTAGTTTACTGTTAGCATAGCTTTCTACATATTCGAGAATGTTGGCTGATTTGCTAGCACCCTCTTCCATCTTTTGTAGTGCTAACTGCTAAATTCTGGTTGTCTGCAATAGCCCGAATAAAATACAGTCAAACTTCTCTGTAACAACTTTGTTTGTTCTGATATTCTTTGACTGTTATATTGAAGTATATTGTAAGTATATAGTGAAGTACTGTTATAGGACAGTATTGACTGCTAAATTCTGGTTGTCTTCCCCTTAGTTTGGCTATATTTCATCTCAATGATACTCCTCAAGTTTCACTTTATCCTTTTATTCTACATGTCAGTGATTTTGTGAAACGTGTTTACCTTGAATAAGAGATGTATTGAAAGCAACATCGGATGCAGTGTTTGCTCTTTATCTCACAGTAGGAGTATGTGATAATTCCTCTAAGTTATTTGAAGGAAATGTTCTTTTGAAGAGTTAAATGGGTTTTTCTTTTACTTAAAATTTTTCATATATTTTGAATTGTTAATTGCCGTGACGTACAATATTTTTTGTGTAGTTTTTAAATATATAAATTGTATTTCAAAAAGTTTGAAGATTTTATGCTGGAATTCAAATAAAAACTTAGATAATTTGACCCTTGTACTCCAAATCGTTTCACTTTGGACGGTGGAGTATGTAATTACTACGACTGGTATCTTTTTATTACTTACTAGTTTTAGTGTACGCGCGCTACGCATATACTCCGTCTTAGTAAATGGATAATTTTAAAAAATTTACATAAATATTATATTAACGAATTGCGTTTGAGTTATAGAATAAAAGTTAAAAAATATTAGTTGCTGAAAATGGTGATTGTTGATCTTATTTAGCTAATTCAATAAAGGAACAATAATAATATAAGTTCCCAATCTCTAATCTTAAGTTCATTTTAAAAGATACAAACAAAATCAAGAAATCTTCTTTTCTCGCAAGCAAAAAATAAATTGTTCTATTTCTCTTATCAATAAATAATACTATAGAAATTATAAACAACTCAAAAAACTATATTTGTTTGAGAATTTGGCCAAATAAGCTCTATGTTAGAGAAAGGAGGGTGGCGAACATTGTCAATTAGATTAGGTTTTATATCCAGTTGGAAAAATCATTATAGAGCATTAAGGTGCAGACAACGTATTTTATATGTATATCAATTATGTATCAAATAGCATGCTGCATCCCTTACAAGAGTCCTCCTTTCTAGAAATTTTTGATGTCCTCGCCCTCTTCTTCGGATATAGATTATAGAGTGAGTAGAGTAACTCAATTAAAAATAGTAAGAGAAAAGAGACGCCCTAACAATTAAGGATAATAACTTAGTCTCTATTGGGATCAAGAATCTCAAATCAATTTACCCAACTGAATATCATTAGGATAAACTTTTTAAAAATACATAAGGGTATATGAAAAACAAAATTAGCGGCGGAGCTACTTCTAGTTTAAAAAAGAATTTTGTAACATTACTGCTCATGCCATCCTCATATTTTGGTAACGCTTAGCATTCTAGTCAAAACCTCATACCACTATCTATATATCTATCATTGTTCCTATCGGGTTTGAATTCCACAACTTTAAGTAGTACTGAAGTGTCCATTGTTCTATCTCCCAACTTGACAATAGTTTTCCAAACTCAATTAAGAAGAGCTAATCATCAAGATAATAAAATAAAATAATATTTTCAAACTATCAAAGATAGTCAATAACCAATAGAACAATGTGACTTTTGAATAAGATGTACCAGTTATAGAATATTGCATGATTTTTATATTACCCAACTGTCACGGCCCCAGATTCCTTCAGCAGGAGGTCGTGATGGCACCTAATCTCTAAGACTAGGTAAGCCTATCATTGCGGAATAATCATAAATATCTGAAATAAATAAACTACAATTCAAATAATTACAACTCCCAAAATCCGGTAGAAATAAGTCACAAGCTTCTAAAAATTTATTCTCAATGCTTCTATGTATCAAGGTCTAAAGAAAAATAAGGAAGCAACATAAAATGATAGAAGGAGACTCCGGAGTCTGCGGACGCTGGCAGATATACCTCGAAGTCTCTGTGCCCAGGTAACTCACTGGCGTCTAGACTGGTAAAATATACCTGGATCTGCACAAAAAGATGTGCAGAAGCGTAGTATGAGTACACCACAGCGGTACCCCGTAAGTGCCAAGCCTAACCTCGGTAGAGTAGTGACGAGGTCAGGTCAGGCCCTACTGGAGAATAGATAATGACATGAAAAAATATTTAAATAATTTAATAAGATAAAATGACTATAAAAATGAATCAAATAGTATGTCACATTTAATGACACCAAATAATTGTAAATAATAACTCATGGAGTTAAAACAAAATTTTCTTTCAACTTTATGAAAATCACAACAATTAATCGAAGGCAACTATGGCCATAAATCAATATCAACAAGGGCACTACCGAGGTACCGCCTCGTAGTCCCAAATCATAAATAAATTCACAGTATCTCATTTTCTTATCTCACTGCGGGAGCCTTCACAATTTATTTGAAAGAAAATATTTTTTCCGAAATAGCATCCCGCGTTTTAGCCATCCTTATCACACCGCATGACTTCTAGTAGTTCCCCCTACTAGCCACGCGTATCAAACTACTTTTATCTCACCACATGCGTTTCAATACCCAGATCTTATACCACCGCATGCGTATCAATATCACAATATATCACAATTTGCACCTCAAGTGCTCAAATAATGTAACTTGCCAAAATAATTCAACAATAATATTTTTTCACAATAAAGAGCTCACGGCTCATGCCAAAATAAATCATCAATAATATTTTTCCACAATAAAGAGCTCACGGCTCCATCACAATGAGTACAAAAAATAAATCTTACAAAATATTCAAGAATAAATAATTCAGGAAAAAAATATTTCAAAACCTTTAATACTTTGCTTCAATATCAAATTTAAAATGACAAATACTTCATATTAATAATGTTTAATTTAAAGAAAATCACCCTTCAAATAATGCACAGAATAAAAGAAACCAAGTTTCAACTAAACAGGTATAACAATTAGCAGGAAAAGGTCAAACAAATTTAAGGTATATACCTTAGATCAATGATGAAGAATATAACAAGATAAAATAATTTAATAAATGCGCAACAATGATCTACACAATTTAAAAAATATAATCTTTCACATTAACCCGTGTACACACTCGTCACCTCGTGTACACGACTTTTAACACATTTCAATAATCACATTAATATCAATTCTAGGGGAAATTTTCCACACACAAGGTTAGACAAGTCACTTACCTCGACTTGCTCTAATTTAACCAAGTAGTATATTTTTTCCTCGATTTTCCAATTCCGGTCGACTCGTATCTAGTCATAATTAATTCGATACAGTCAACAAAAATTATATAATTAATTTTGTAAGAAAATACTATATTTTTCAATAAAAATCCGAAATTAACTCAAAAATGGATCGTAGGGCCCACGTCTCGGAACTCGACAAAAGTTACAAAATCCGAAAGCCCATTCAACCACGAGTCTAACCATATCAATTTTATCAAAATCCGACCCCAACTCGACCCTCAAAGCTTCAAATCTTATTTTCAAATCCCTAAGTTCCAACCCCCGATTTAAACCTCAAAAATATGTAATCTAGTCGGATTATTTGATGATAATTCAATATTATTAAGTAGAAATGATCACAAGGGACTTACCTCAAGTTTTCCGTAAAAACCTTGCTCAAAATCGCCCAACCCCAGCTTGAAATGCCCAAAAATGGAAAAAGCTCGGAACCCCTCTGTTTTTATACTGTCCATGGATTTTCGCATCTGAGGCAACTTGACCTCTTCTGCGCCAACCGCATGTGCGAAAAAGTCCCGCATCTGCACCTTTTCCCGCATCTGCGTGCCTGTTTGCGCTCTTGCGCAGGCCGCTTCTGCGCGCGTCCCTCCGCATCTGCGCTCACGCAGGTGCGAAATTTTCCTCCCACCTGCGACGTTGCCCCATAGTCCATTTGCGCATCTGCGCTTGCCAGACTCACTTCTGCGAGCTCGCACCTACGATAGAATTTCCACAGGTGCGAAAGCAGCAAAGGGCCGAAACTTCAGCTATTTCTTCTAAGTTCGAATTTGATCCGTTAACCATCTGAAACTCACGCGAGGCCCCCGGGACCTTAACCAAATGTACCAACAAGTCCTAAAATATCATACGAACTTAGTCGAGCCTTCAAATCACATCCAACAACACTAAAATACGAATCACACATAGATTCAAGCCTAATGAACTTTAGAATTTCTAATTTCTATAAATGACTTCGAAACCTATCAAATCACGTTCGATTTACCTCGAATTCTGTGCACAAGTCATAAATGACATAACGGAGGTACTCAAATTTTCAGAATCGGATTTCGACCCTGATATCAAAAGTCAACCCCTTGGTCAAACTTCCCAAAAATTCAACTTTCGGCATTTCAAGCCTAATTCTACTACGGACTTCCAAATAAAATTCCGATCACGCTCCTAAGTCCAAAATCACATACGGAGTTGTTGGAATCATCAAAATTCTATTCTGGAGTCGTTTGCACATAATTCGACATCCGGTCACTGTTTGAGCTTAAACTTTTAATTTCTTTTTTATCAAAATTTCATATCTCGGGCTAGGGACTCGAAATTTGATTCCGGACATACGCCCAAGTCCCAATTCACGACATGGACCTACCGGAACTGTCAAAATACTGATCCAAGTCCGTTTGCTCAAAATATTGACCAAAGTCAACTCAGTTGAGTTTTAAAGCTCTAATTCATATTTTAATCTATTTTTCACATAAAAACTTTCTAGAAAATTTTATGAACTGCGCACGTAAGTCGAGAAATGATAAATAGTATTTTTTTCGAGGTCTTAGAATACATAATTAATTATTAAATTTAAAAATAACATTTTGGGTCATCACACCAACAATGAGTAGACCAAAGCATAAATAAATATCAATCAAATATAAATCAATTAAACCATAGCAGAAGATGAACTATATCTTGAAAAAAATTGTCCAAGAAAAGTATAAACATCGAGTATTAGAAAAAGGGACAAAACATACCTAGTCGAGAAAAATGACGAAAAAAAGCCATAACCATAATAAAAGAGTTCCAAAGACAGAGAATTGAGTCCTAGTGTTCTATTAACTTATATATTAGGGTTTAGTTGTAAATTCTCCGTTCCTTTTACCCTGGATTTATAAAAGAAAATATTATAGTAGTTGTTAATTTTATAGTCCTGCATATTAAAATTTACTATATAGTTCAAAAATAGTCCAAATAAAAAATATCTAATAACTAAATTTTAGTTGATTTCAAATCCCTAAATATTAGAAAAATAATAAAATTATAATTTCATCTAGTTTGAAATTTATTTTTAAAAGGTAAAAAAGACGAATGACATTTCGCTAAAAGCCTTCGTGTTTTTAATATAGTATAAATATAGATTTGTTAACGAGGAAAGGGACTAGTTTTTAATTTAAAAGTCCATGCCTAGAAGCCCATGAAAATGTTAGCCAACTAAAGTGACTTAAGTCCGAATCCTTTGCTAATTTACCTAAAACCCAACAGATTGTCTTAAAAGAGTATGGCCCATTCTATTTCCCAGACTAAATGAAAATCCCCCATTATTATTCTCTCTCAAATATCAAAATGACACAGTAGCCCTATCAACACAACTGATCAGATAAGATAACATCAAATGAGTTAGAAAAGAGAATTATCAAACTATCAAAATATCATGCTCACATTTATCGTGTAAATGGACAAACTCACAGTTTCAAACATTCATTGATCTAGCTTCAAATAAACTAAGTAAATCAAAAGAGCAACAAAGCAATTAAAGGAGAATAACCAGTGAAACAATCTTTTAACAAATCACAAAAGAAAATACTACTATCTAACTAGAGAGAAACAACAACATCAATTAAGAAATAGAAATTCATAGCATATGTTAATGTGTAGAACAAGACTGAATTGAATCAATTTGTATCTAGGGTTTGTATTGGAATGAGCGAAGAGCTAGAGCTCTTTTCTTATTTCATCAGAAATAAAATGAATCCAAAATCCCTGTTTCTAGAAACCTCTATCCCTTATATACATGACCCGAAAATGACTATTTGGGCTCAAGCCCAATCCTTACTACACACATAAATAAATGTACAATATTGGCAGAATATTAAGTTGGGCCTTCTTCAATCTGGGCCTGGCGTGTAGTAACTCCAACACCCTCCCTCAAGTTGGAGAATGGAACAACTCCCAACTTGGGAAGAATCGCATGATGAGCAAGACCAGTAAGCGACTTGGTGAAGATGTCATCCAGCTGTTCAAAGGTGGAGACATGGTGGAGAGAGATAAGACCATCAGCAAGCTTGGTTCGAATGAAGTGACAATCCACCTCAATGTGCTTGGTGAGCTCGTGGAAGACACGGTTCCTAGCGATGTGGATGGCAGCCTGGTTGTCACAGTAAATAGGAATAGCAGCAGTAACAGGGAAGCCAAGATATGATAAGAGCCTCACTACCATGGCAAGTTCAGCAACCACTTTGGAGATAGCCCGATACTCAGCCTCAGTCGAAGAGAGAAAAACAACAGGTTGCTTTTTAGCTTTCAACCCAATGAAGCAATCACCTAGAAAGATGCAAAAGTCAGTGACAGATCACCTAGTGTCAGGGCAAGCGGCCCAATCACTATCACAATAAGCAGCCACAGAAGTAGAAGGTGAGTTGCTGAAGAAAACACTAACATCAGAAGTTCCTGTGAGGTAGCGGGGAAGGTGAAGAGCAGCCTGCATGTGAGGAGTACGAGGGGCCTGAAGAAATTGACTTAAATGCTGCACGGCAAAACACAAATCAAGTTGAGTATGTGTTAAAAAATTTAACTTCTCCACTAAGTTGTGATAAGACTCAGGTGATGGAAGAAGATCCCCAGAATCAGCTGTTAGTTTGACATTCAAGTCAAGAGGAGAGGCAACAGAAGACACATCTGTACAGTTGTGAACCTGCAGAAGATCCCTAATAAACTTCTTCTGATGAAGCAACAACCCAGCACTGGAATATGCCACCTCAATACCCAAAACATAATTCAGAACACCCAAGTCTTTGATTTGAACTGATCATTCAAGAAGCACTTGAGAGCAGAAATCTCATCTAGATCATTATCAGTAAGAATTATATCATCAACGTACACAACAATCAATACAATCGAAGAAGCAGATTTTTTGAAGAAAAGAGAGTAATCATTCAAGGAGTGAGAATACCCTCTGGAGCATAGGGCATGAGACAGTTTGGCATACCATTTCCTAGAAGCCTATCTCAAGTCATAAAGTGATTTCTGAAGCCTGTAGACAAAAGGGGAGGAAGTACCAGAAAGGGAGGAAGCACATAAACCAGGTGGAAGTTCCATATAAACATCCTTATCCAAATCACCATGCAAAAAGGCATTATTTACATCCAATTGAAAAAGAGACCATTGATGTTTGACAGCTACAATAACTAAACATTTAACAGTAGAGAATTTAACCACATGAGAAAATGTTTCATTAAAATCAATTCCTTCAAGTTGTGTATCCTCTCTAACAACTAACCTAGCTTTATATCTTTCCACTGAACCATCAATATTATATTTAATCTTTTAAATCCACTTGCAGCCAATAGGTTTTTTACCTTGAGGCAACTCAATAATTGACCAAGTATTGTTGGCCTCAAGTGCCTCAAATTCCTTCTGCATGGCCTCTTGCCAAGCTGGAATGGAAGCAACATATTTGTAGGAGTAGGGTTCAGTAACAATAATGCTATCTAAAGAATGAAAGCTGGAGGAAGAAACACTAGAGCCACAGAGGGACTGGGGAAGTGTACAGATGTACTGCTGAAGGTGACTGGGAGGATTATGTGGCTTTGAAGATCTTCTTGGAGAAGGGGGACACGCTGAATTAGAAGGAACATATGAAGATGTACTAGGACCAGACGAAGAAGGAGAAATAGGCATAGAAGAAGAAGAAGAGGGAGGAAAGGAAGGGACAAAATCAGGTTCAGGGAACAAGAATGAGGACTGGGGAATAGAGAGAGAAGGGGAAGATGAAGCAGAAGTAGAAATAGCAAAAGGAAAGATATCTTCATGGAACACAACATCTCTGGAAATCAGAGTTAATTTGGTAACCAAATTGTAAACCTTGTAACCTTTCTTTCCTAGTGGATAGCCAAGGAAAACACAAGGATCAGCTCTTGGCTAAAGTTTGTCCTTATGGCACTTAGGGACTGTGCAATAATAAAAGACAACCAAAGATTCTGAGATGTGAGAAGAAAGGAGGTTGACCATACAACAACTCAAAAGGGAATTTATCATTGAGCAATTTGGAGGAAAATCTGTTTATAAGATATATGGCAGTCAAAACACAATCTCTCCAAAATTTGATTGGTAACTTGGACTGAAACAATAAAGCTCGAGAGGTTTTCAGCAAATACCTATGCTTCCTCTCCACCAGATATGAGACAAGTTAGGAGACAAGTTTATGAGACAAGTTTATAGACAAAAATAAGATTGTAGTGAAAGCTAGGAACATAGAGAACATGATGCAAGGTGAAAGATAAGAAGTGCAGGGATCCAGTACAAGTGACTTTGACCTTGTAGCCATTAGGAAGAGTAACTAGATAGGGAATAACAAGAGGCTTAATGTCAAAAAGAAGCTATCTATTAGAAGTCATGTGATCTTTGGCTCCAGAATCTATAATTCAAATGCAATCATTAACTCTAGTTAGCATGCATGCACCATAACTAACACCTACAAAAGCAGGGGAAGGAACCATACCAGCAAAATTGGCAGAACCCATAATACTGTGTTGAGTAGGTGAATCAGAAACATGATTCTGCTACAGCAAGTGTAGCAATTGAGTGTATTGATCTTTGGTTAGCCCAGGGACTAATGAGCCAGAGTCAGGAGGACACTCAAATGGGAGATTAGTTGAGTCAGAATTCACACCAAGTTTTTGAACTTCAACATTCTCAGCAATTCTTTTCCCTTTGGTGAACTTAAAATTGGATGAAAAACCATGAAGTTTATAGCACTTCTTAATGAGATGCCCAGATTTTTTGCAATACTTGCACACCAAAATTGGACTTTGTCTGATCAAAATTGACTCTTTGAATATTCTATTTTGGAGGAATAAGAAGTTGATTGACTGTTGGATGTTTGTTAACAGAATTATGACAGTTGACATTGAAAGAGGCTGATTCATTATTGAACTGTGAGGACTAGGACTGACTTGTCTTTGTCTTTCATCTTGTAGAAGAATATTGTAAGCATTATCTAGAGAAGGTAAAGTCTACATCATGAGCAAATTACTCCGGACACTAACATAAGTGTCGTTCAACCCCATGAGAAAATGATAAAGTTTGTTCTCCTCTTCCTCCTCAGACCTACCCCCATAATTGCATCTATTGGCATACTTAGAGCGCATGAAGGCCAACTCGTCCCAGAGTTTTTCAGCTTATTGAACTGCGAAGCGATGTCTAATGAACCCTGATTAGTGAAAGCCAATTCCTTTTTTAATTCAAATACTTTGGTCCCATCAACAGATCCATACATCTTATTAAGCTGGTTCCAAATACTCTGAGCAGTTTCTGAGTATTGGACGCTCTCACCTATGTCAGGGGATAAAGAACTAGTTATCCATGAAATGACCATGTTATTACACATATCCCACAGCTTAATTTGAGGAGAATCATCAGAAGGTCTAGGGCATGACCCCTCGATAAAGGCAATTCTGTTTCTAGCTAATAAGGAGACGATCATACTCCTTCGCCAACCCCCAAAACCAGTCCCAGAAAAAGGGTTAGAAACAAGAGAGATCCTAGGGACATCAGAAGATGAAAGATGAAGAGGATTTGAGGGATCTGAGATATAAGTACTAGAGCTTCTAGAGCTAACAGAGGTATCCGCAACAACCATGATGTAAAAGCATAAGTAATTACAGAATAAGAGAAACACCACAAAAATCAGGCATGTAAGAACAAGAGAAGCGAAGAACACAATATCAAAGGTTCTTCGCGACGGGAAGAACTACAACCTTCAAAATTGCAAGCAAAGGAAGACAGAAAAACCAGTATCAATGTCACAAACCCTAGCTCACGAAAAGGACCTCAAACCAAGCCTTCAGCGAAAAAGACTTCAAACATGCCACAATTAACACCGTAGAAGGTTAATTTGGAGTAAAACCAACAACAAACCAAAGAGCCCTCGGCAGAAAAATGAGAGATTGACGAAAGCAACCAAAAAACCAACGAAATTTTGGCGAACCCATGAAACTTGAACAAAAATGAACAAGGCTAAGATCAGACAAACCAGCAGGATGGAATGAAGCAGAATCACCGCTCTGATACCATGTTAATGTGTAGAACAAGACTGAATTGAATCAATTTGTATCTAGGGTTTGTATTGGAATGAACGAAGACTCTTTTTTTATTGCATCAGAAATAAAATGAATCCAAAATCCCTGTTTCTAGAAACCTATACTGTAACGACCCGACTTGTTATTTTAAGAAATTACGCCTCGTTCAGTGGCTTAAAGTCTCGAAAAGCTTCGCAATATATATTATGACCCGTGTGTGGGGTCAAGTTTGGTTTTCGGAATATTCAGAATTTAATTTAAAGAAAAATTCTCATTTTGAAGCTTGAATGGAAAGAGTTGACCGGGGAGTTGACTTTTGAGCAAACGACCCCGGAATAGAATTTTGATGATGACGATAGCTTCGTATGATGATTTTGGACTTAGGAGTATGTTCGGATTTGGATTTGGAAGTCCGTAGGACAATTCGACACATTATGGCGAAAGTCGGAAAATAGAAGATTTTGAAAGATCCTGCCGACGGATGAATTTTTGATAATGAGGTCGGATTTCGATTCCGGAAATGAAAATAGCTCCATTACGTCAATTATGACTTGCGTACAAAATTTGAAGTCATTCCGGATTGATTTGATACGTTTCGGCGCAAAATATAGAAGTTGGAGGATTTGAAAACTTATAATTTGATTCGATGTGCGATTCGTAATTTCGGCATTGTTTGATGTGGTTTGAAGCCTCGACTGAGTTCGTATTGTATTTTGGGATATGTTGGTATAATTGGTTGAGGTCCCGGGGGCCTCGGGTGGATTTCGGAAGGTTAATGGAGTAATTCGAACTTGGAAGAAGCTGCTGGAAAATGGCAGCAGCTGTTGGATTCGCACCTGCGGAATTTTGGGCGCAAGTGCGACCATCGCAGGAGCGAAATTGGCTGGGTTGGACTGAGGCTGCAGGTGTGAAGAATTTCCCACACCTGCGTGAGCGCAGAAGTGGAAACTCTTCCGCAGGTACGAGGGCAGCGCTAGTGGACGTCGCAGAAGCGAGAATTGGCTCGCAGATGCGCAAACTGGGCAGAATGTTAAGGACCAAAAATGGTCATTTAGCCATTTTCGTTTTGAGATTTTTGGAGCTCGGATTTGGACGATTCTGGAGGGATTCTTCACAAGCTTGGTTGGGATAAGTGTTCTACATCCTAAAGTGATTATATTTCATGAATCTATGATTATATTTATCATTTAATTCGGATTTAAATGGAAGAAATCAAGATTTTTGTAAAATTTTCTAAAAACAAAAATTTAAGATTTGGAAGTCGAGTTGTTATTGGAATTCAATAAAATTGGTATGGTTGAACTCGTATCGGAATGGGTGTTCAAATTTCATAAAAATTATGTCGGGTTCCGAGAGGCGGGTCCCGCGTTGACTTTTGTTGACTTTTTGAAATAAATTTTTAAGTCGCCGTATTATTATCCGGAATTTGTTTCCGATGAATTTTAATGAAGTTATACAATTAATTTGGATAAATTTGAGCTGTCCGGAGGTCAATTCAAGCAAGAAGGCTATTTTAGAATATCGGCATAACTTCAAAGAGGTAAGTGTCTCGCTTAACCTAGAGTGGGGGAATTACCCTTTAGGCATTGAGTCTTATGTGTCATTTGTGAAATGTGAAAAGCCGTGTACGCGAGGTGACGAGTACGTACGCGGGCTTATACGTGCAAAATTCATTGAAATAAAGTCTTAGGCATTATTGCGTAGTAAATTGAGAAATTGTGAAAAATTATTAAATCATCCGTTTGCTGTGCCTAAATCCTTATTGTTGAATTTATTTTTATATGATAATTTGATGTGATTGTTACTTGAAATATTTATGAAATTTCGTGAGTATTGTTGGTTTAATATTTCTTGGAAATTAATTCCAATATGAATTTTCTTATGCAAATAATTAATTTAAGCGAGCTTAAGAATAAGTGTTAATATAATTATCTAAATTTGCATTAATGAAGGTTTTGCTTTATGCTGAGTAATTTCTATCTCTATTGATTGTTTTTGGGTGTTATATACATTGTGTGGAGCCTTGGGCTATTTGTTGTGAAATTAATTGATTTTGTTATATCTTTGGAATTTGGTTGTGGCCATTGGGCAAATTCTGATATGAATTGATTTTATTATATTGTCGTGTTAATTTTCCGTGTATATTATTGTGTTGTGTGAGTTACTATTTTGGGGAGATAATGGTAGCATTTCACCGTTAATATTATGCAGGTATAAGGGTGGCATTTCACTGTTATTGTGTTTGTTGGAATATTGTCTGGGCGGAATAATAACGGTGGCTATACGAGCGATAAGGGTGGCAATATGAGCGATAAAGGTGGCTATTGATATTGTCTGGGCGGAGAAATAAGAGTGGCTATAGGAGTGATAAGGGTGGCAATAGGAGCGATAATGGTGGCTATTGTCAGGGACGATATGTGATGATGTAGGGTTGTGGTGTTGATAATTTTCATGTGATGTTGTGATTTTCTTATGATTATTTCTATACCTTGTGCAACTTGTCTTGTTGTTGGTAAATTGATAACAATCTGATTTATGTTGAATTTGAGAGCCTGTGGCTATTGTCAGGGACGATATGTGATGATGTAGGGTTGTGGTGTTGATAATTTTCATGTGATGTTGTGATTTTCTTATGATTATTTCTATACCTTGTGCAACTTGTCTTGTTGTTGGTAAATTGATAACAATCTGATTTATGTTGAATTTGAGAGCCTGTGGCTATTGTCAGGGACGATATGTGATGATGTAGGGTTGTGGTGTTGATAATTTTCATGTGATGTTGTGATTTTCTTATGATTATTTCTATACCTTGTGCAACTTGTCTTGTTGTTGGTAAATTGATAACAATCTGATTTATGTTGAATTTGAGAGCCTGTGGCTATTGTCAGGCGGATTATAAAATGAAATGTGGGCACGGGGTGTCGTGAGTAAATAATGAGAATATTTGGCACGTGAATTGTCCGTGCAGTTATGATATGAAATGTGGGCACGAGGTGCTGTGATGAAATGATAATGATAATTGGCACGTGAATTGTCCGTGCAGTTGTGATATGAAATGAGGGCACGAGGTGCCAGAGAAATATGATGATTTAATTATGGGCACGTGGTGCCGTGAAAATATGAAAATGGGCTGAGATCCGTATTTTTATGATTATGAAATAAAGTGCCACATGATGGCTTTTTAATTGAAAGAATTATATTCAAAATATTTATTTGGAAGGATTTTTACTTAGAAAGTATTATATGAAATAATTCTATTTGAAAGATATTTATTTGAGAAAATTATATTTGAAAAGATTTATTGAAAGAATTATATTTGAAAAATAATTATTTGAGAAAATTATATTTGAAAAGATTTATTGAAAGAATTATATTTGAAAAATAATTATTTGAGAAAATTATATTTGAAAAGATTTATTGAAAGAATTATATTTGAAAAATAATTATTTGAGAAAATTATATTTGAAAAGATTTATTGAAAGAATTATATTTGAAAAATAATTATTTGAGAAAATTATATTTGAAAAGATTTATTGAAAGAATTATATTTGAAAAATAATTATTTGAGAAAATTATATTTGAAAAGATTTATTGAAAGAATTATATTTGAAAAATAATTATTTGAGAAAATTATATTTGAAAAGATTTATTGAAAGAATTATATTTGAAAAATAATTATTTGAGAAAATTATATTTGAAAAGATTTATTGAAAGAATTATATTTGAAAAATAATTATTTGAGAAAATTATATTTGAAAAGATTTATTGAAAGAATTATATTTGAAAAATAATTATTTGAGAAAATTATATTTGAAAGAGAGTTATCTGGAGGAATTATATGTGAAAGACATTTATTTGAAGGACTTGATTTAATTGGGTGTACTTGTATTTATTAATCGTTGAATGATATTAATGGTATTCTTATTGTCTGTTGTGCATATCACTGGTTGTTCCATTTTGTCCTATTGTTATTTATTTTCTATTATTTTGTATATTATATTGCAGAGGTTATTAGACTAGTGAGTGTCTTGACTGTACCTCGTCTCTACTCCATTGAGGTTAGTCTTGATACTTACTGGGTACCGACCGTGGCGTACTCATACTACACTTCTGCACATTTTTGTGCAGAGCCGGGTATTGAAGATATCGGACTTGAGCAGAGTTAAAGCGCGATCATAAGGATTCAAGGTAGAGCTGCTTGGCCGTCGCAGTCCCTTGGAGTCTTTTCATTTCATTGTTCTGTTAATTTGTATTCAAACAGTATTGTATATTCGGTTCTCGTAATCATTACATGTATTCAGTTAGAATTCGTGACTCAGTACTACCAGTCTTGGGAGGTTGTGTATTGTAATTATTTCCGCTGTTGGATTTTAATTCAAAAAAAAAAGGCTTCAAAATGTAATAGAAATCGGCTTACCTAGTCTTAGAGACTAGGTGTCATCACGACGTTTGTGGTGAGATTTTAGATCGTGACATCTACCCCTTATATACATGACCCGAAAATGACTATTTGGACTCAATCTCAATCTTTACTACACACATAAATAAATGTACAATATTGGCAGAACATTAAGTTGGGTCTTCTTTAATCTGAGCCTGGCGTGTAGTAACTCCAACAACATAAGGTGAAGAAAATGAACCTTTGAGCCAAATAAAATTCTTTCAATTGATTTAAAATTTACAGCATCTATAATCAACGGCGGATGAGCTTGAACAGAGAAGGCTGAAAACTTTGACTGAAACTAGAATCGGGAACTTCAACGGACCTCTCTAAAGGAAACTTCGTCGGAAATCTCGTAACTCGGCGAACTCCTAAGCTGGACTCCGACGCATTTTTGGACGTGAGATTAATGACTTTTTGTGACCTTATATGATGTTTGGAAGTTGGATTTAAAGGG
>AWOL01S0005213.1:26413-39325 GCA_000715115.1 Nicotiana otophora
ATATGAAAATGGGCTGAGATCCGTATTTTTATGATTATGAAATAAAGTGCCACATGATGGCTTTTTAATTGAAAGAATTATATTCAAAATATTTATTTGGAAGGATTTTTACTTAGAAAGTATTATATGAAATAATTTTATTTGAAAGATATTTATTTGAGAAAATTATATTTGAAAAGATTTATTGAAAGAATTATATTTGAAAAATAATTATTTGAGAAAATTATATTTGAAAGAGAGTTATCTGGAGGAATTATATGTGAAAGACATTTATTTGAAGGACTTGATTTAATTGGGTGTACTTGTATTTATTAATCGTTGAATGATATTAATGGTATTCTTATTGTCTGTTGTGCATATCACTGGTTGTTCCATTTTGTCCTATTGTTATTTATTTTCTATTATTTTGTATATTATATTGCAGAGGTTATTAGACTAGTGAGTGTCTTGACTGTACCTCGTCTCTACTCCATTGAGGTTAGTCTTGATACTTACTGGGTACCGACCGTGGCGTACTCATACTACACTTCTGCACATTTTTGTGCAGAGCCGGGTATTGAAGATATCGGACTTGAGCAGAGTTAAAGCGCGATCATAAGGATTCAAGGTAGAGCTGCTTGGCCGTCGCAGTCCCTTGGAGTCTTTTCATTTCATTGTTCTGTTAATTTGTATTCAAACAGTATTGTATATTCGGTTCTCGTAATCATTACATGTATTCAGTTAGAATTCGTGACTCAGTACTACCAGTCTTGGGAGGTTGTGTATTGTAATTATTTCCGCTGTTGGATTTTAATTCAAAAAAAAAAGGCTTCAAAATGTAATAGAAATCGGCTTACCTAGTCTTAGAGACTAGGTGTCATCACGACGTTTGTGGTGAGATTTTAGATCGTGACATCTACCCCTTATATACATGACCCGAAAATGACTATTTGGACTCAATCTCAATCTTTACTACACACATAAATAAATGTACAATATTGGCAGAACATTAAGTTGGGTCTTCTTTAATCTGAGCCTGGCGTGTAGTAACTCCAACAACATAAGGTGAAGAAAATGAACCTTTGAGCCAAATAAAATTCTTTCAATTGATTTAAAATTTACAGCATCTATAATCAACGGCGGATGAGCTTGAACAGAGAAGGCTGAAAACTTTGACTGAAACTAGAATCGGGAACTTCAACGGACCTCTCTAAAGGAAACTTCGTCGGAAATCTCGTAACTCGGCGAACTCCTAAGCTGGACTCCGACGCATTTTTGGACGTGAGATTAATGACTTTTTGTGACCTTATATGATGTTTGGAAGTTGGATTTAAAGGGTGTTTGAAGGTGGGGTTTTTAATGGAGTTTGGGACTGTTTTAGGAGTGAAATTGGGAGAGTTATAGCTGCTGAATTTTATGGAGAAGATGGAGATCTTCGTGGGTTTTTCATAGCTGAGGCTACTGAAAATGGTAGAAGGAGAAACCGTCCCTTTTCTATCCTCTTCCCCCTTTTCGTTCTCCCCCGATCCCCTTTCTCGTTTTTTTGTTTTTCTCCGCTTTCCTCTCTCTGTTTTTTTCCTTAATTCCCCTTTTTCTGTTTTTCCCCAGCCCCTTTTTGGTATGTTTGTGTGTGAGGGAATGGAAGATATATAGATGTTTTTATAGCGATTAATTGGTGGCCAAAAAAATAAGAGTGTGTATGTGTACGTGAGTTATGTGAATTTGTTACAAAAAAAATATGAAAATAATAACTTACTAGCTGCATGGGTGTATTGTGTAAAAAGTTTTAATTGGGTAATTAGTTTGACCCAAATGAAAATTTTGTGTAGATTTCCCTATTATCAACAACAAGCAACCACAATCAATTTTTTTTTTAGGAAAGTAGTACTCCTAATATAATTAGGAACATAAAATAAATTAGGCAGCAACATGTCTTTCTTGTGCGCAAAGCTATTTTTTAATATTTGAACCAAACGTCACCTTAGTAAAATAGGAAAGTAAAATTAATGAAAAACTGGATTTCCCAATTCCAGTCATTCTAGGAAACCACAAGAAAACATGACACAATTCCTATTCCTACTCACTGAAGG
The DNA here is from genome assembly GCA_000715115.1 of Nicotiana otophora. Taxonomy (NCBI): domain Eukaryota; kingdom Viridiplantae; phylum Streptophyta; class Magnoliopsida; order Solanales; family Solanaceae; genus Nicotiana; species Nicotiana otophora. The sequence continues at coordinate 28,483 of AWOL01S0005213.1, forward strand.
AAAACGAAACTCTCTTCCTATAAATTCAGTTGCAACGCCTCAAAAGTTCCTCACTTTTTCATTCAACAAAATCAATCTCCTTTTCTCCTAAAATCACAATGGCTCCAATTACCAAAACATATAGTGATTTAAAGAAACATCAATCAAGAATAACAATGCTTTTAAAGGCAGCAAACACAATAGCATTCAAGAAACAAGAGACAAGAAAAGAACCATTTCAAAAGGGTGATGAAGTTGAAGTAGCAAGTCATGAATATGGCTTTATTGGTTCTTACTACACAGCAACTATTGTTTCTTCTGTTGGTGCTTATCATTACAAAGTCAAGTACAAGACTCTGTTAACTGATGATAATTCTGCGCCATTAGAGGAGATTGTCACTGTCGGCGAAGTCCGCCCTGTGCCACCTGAAGAAGAAGAAAATTTGCCAGAAAACAAGTTTCGTTTATATGATATGGTTGATGCATTTGATAATGATGGTTGGTGGTTTGGATTTATAACTGGAAAAATTGGAGAAAATTGTTATGTCTATTTCCCTACAACTGCAGATAAAGTTGTATATCCTCCTGAAGTTTTGAGATTTCATCAAGAATGGTCTAATGGCAAGTGGAAAAAGGAAAGAGTTTTTGACTTATACTGATTTTGGTTTCAAGAGATTAACTTTCTCTTTTCAAGAAAAAAAATAGTGTTTATATGAATATGGGGTAAGAGGAAATAATATTCATTTATTTGTATTCGTTTAGCCGAGTGATTCATTACTTTCTTACTGAAGTACTGTGAGTTCGATCGTTTCCAGGTTTTTTAGTTTACTCTGGTGTAATATGAATGTGACTTATTAAATTTTAAAATTTCCATTTTGCATGTCAGATACTATTAATTTCCTTTAATTTGAAGAAAAACATAAATTTTGTATCATCCATTCCAAAATTATTGATCAATATTCACGTCTAGTGCATTTTTTAAGTACAAAATTGTGCTTGGTCATGAATAATTAGAAAGAACGTTTTAACCTTTCAAGAATTGAGACATTGTAAAAGCTTTAGCTAGGTGTCTTTAAATTTCTTTCAACACATTTTAAAAAAAAAAAAAAACCATCTTTGAGTCAAATCCAAACTATTCGTCACATATATTCCTAATTCAAAGATCAAAAATTGAAGAAAAACATAAATTTTGCGACTCTTTTTATGAGACTCTCATATATGTTCTCTTTCAAGCATGAGTTAGGATTTAATTTTGTGTCTCTTTTTAGAAAATTTCCAGAATAATCAAATGGTGAATGGTAGTTGGCTAATATTTACTGGACAAAAATCAGAAAGTGTTATAAATCCAATGTATGTGGATGTATCTTTCAATGCATGTAGATGTTCTCTTCGTAACTGTCTTTGGCAAATTCAATACCAAACGAATGAGTTCATTAATACATGTAACTTGAGAAGAGATTTTTAACCTATAAATAGGATGTTATTCTCCTATGGAATATACATAAGAAGCATACTTGAAATAAAAAAAAAGTTCTCTCCTCCTCTCTACATCTCTTATCTATTCTTGTCTTCTACTCTCTTGGTGCTTTAGTTTATAATTATAATATTTATTTTATAACACGTTATCAGCACGAGTCTCTAACCAATTGAAGTTATCTGCTTCGTTCGAGTTTTATCTTCTTCCTAAAGAGTAAGCTTTAATTTTACATTGTCATGCCGGCATGTCTAGTTCTAAGTTTACTTTTATGAAATAGAACAATATGCTATCAATTCTTTGCCATGATATTAAAAGAACCTTGTGATATTATGCTTTTGAATGAGTTCCATTTAATATGGTAGATAATCATATAGAGTAAGGAATATTTCCTGTCTATGTTAGAGCTATTATTTGGTTATAAATATGAACTTTGAAAACTATCAATTAGATATTGACGTGTCTTTTGCTGGAAATTAGAAATAGTGATATCATTAAGATTTATGCTTAACTGCACTATTGAGAGATATAATAAGTGTCGGAACATGATATACTTACTTTATTTTGTAACTCTCCGATTATTGTCTATTGAGTAAACGTATTTGGCTTCTCGTGAATACATAGGGTAATGATTGTGTGCTAATTTACAGTCAAGCATGATATAGTAACATTGCATTGCATGTAATTACTTTTTATTTTTACAAGCTTGTATACACGATATTAGTACACAATTATGTACTGCACTGAATTGATAATAAATCTTGTCATTCTAATTCACTTATTTCTATGATAGTTTTTACTATGTCGAATTTGTCAAAGCTTGAATTTATGGCACTTGACATCTCTGGGAATAACTATTTGTTATAGGTACTTGATGCTGAAATTCATCTTGACGCTAAAGGTCTTGGTGACACTATTAAAGAAGAAAATGAAACATCAAGTCAGGATAAGGCGAAAGCCATGATTTTCCTTCGCCATCATCTCGATGAAGGGTTAAAAAGTAAATATTTAACCTTGAAAGATCCATTTCAATTATGGACTAGTTTGAAGGAACGATATGATCACCTAAAGGCCACGGTATTGCCAAGAGCTCGTCGTGAGTGGATGCACTTACGGCTACAAGATTATAAGACCATAAATGAATATAATTATGCTGTATATAGAATAATTTCCCAACTAAAATTATGTGGGGAACCTATGAATGATGAGGACATGCTGGAAAAGACTCTTTCCACTTTTTATGCCTCAAATATGGGTTTACAGCAGCAATACCGTGAAAAGGGCTTTAAGAAATATTCTGAGTTAATTTCATGCCTTTTGGTGGCTGAATAATACCCTTTTAATGAAAAATCATGAAGCCCGCCCCACTGGATCAGTTCCATTTCCATAAGCGAATCTGGGAACGATAGATCCAAAGTCTGAAAAAAGACAAAAGCGTGGCCGTATAAATATACGTGGGCGTGGCAAGGGGCGAAATAATAATCGCCATGGTGGTGGTCGTTATAAACAAGAGAACAATAAAGGTTCTCAGAATAATCCTTCAAAAGGCAAAGGTAATGTTTGCCACCGATGTGGTATGAAAAATCATTGGGCACGAATTTGTCGTACACCTGAATATTTTGTCAAACTTTATCAAGCATCTATAAAAGGGAAACAAAATAAAGTTAAGACTCACTTGACTTTTCAAAATGATGTTAAGGCGGGCCCTATGAATAATCATGATAAAGTTGAAACAAACCTTGCCTATAAAGATGATATTTTTGAAGGCCTTACAGATATTACTCGTTTAGAAGCTGGAGACTTCTTTGAGCATCATAACTGAAGACTTATTATTGGGAAAACTTATAAGAATAAATGTATTTATTTTTATGAAGTTCATATTTTGAATAAAACATTTTATATTGTCAGTATTTAATTTCATAAATGTAGTTTCTTTTATTCTTAAATTTTTCAATATTACTTATGATGTATTTTTTTTCTTCTTGAAGAATATGAAAACTTTTCAGTCTTCAGTTGGGCGTATGAATAATAAAGAAGAAATATGTCTTCTGGATAGTGCTACGACGCACACCATATTAAAAGATAAGAGATATTTATCTTATTTAATTATGAAAGAAGCCAATATCATAACAATATCTGGTAGTACAAAATTAATTGAGGGCTCTAGAAGAGCGACTGTATTACTACCAGGAGGAACTATATTAGCTATTAATGATGCATTATATTTTAGTAGGTCTCAAAGAAACTTGTTGAGTTTCAAAGATATTCGCCAAAATAGATATCATATTGAGACCACCAATGAAGGAAAGGTTGAATACCTTTATATTACTACAATAAAAGCGGAAAAGAAGTATGTGCTTGAAAAGCTTCCCGTATTTTTCTCCGAATTATACTACACTAATATTAGTGTAGTTGAATCACATGCTATAGTAAACAAGGAGTTTACTAATAATTTTATTATTTGGCATGACCGGTTGGGCCATCCCGGTTATAATATGATGCGCAAAATAATTGAGAATTCCCATGGTCATTCATTGAAGAACCAGAAGATTTTTCAAACTAAAGAATTCTCTTGTTCTGCATGTTTTCAAGGAAAACTGATTATTAGACCATTGGTAATTAAAGTTAGAGTTGAATCTCCTGCATTTTTGGAACGTATACAGGGTGATATATGTGGGCCCATAAACTCTCCATGTGGACCATTCAACTATTATATGGTTTTGATAGATGCATCTACAAGATGGTCACATGTATGCTTGTTATCAACCCGAAATTTGGCCTTTGCGAGGTTACTAGCTCAATTAATAAGATTAAGAGCACAGTTTTCAGATTATGCAATTAAGACACTTCGTCTTGATAATGCTGGTGAATTTACATCCCAGGCCTTTAATGATTATTGCATATCAACTGGGATAACAATTGAGCATCCACTTGCTCATGTTCATACTCAAAATGGTCTAGAGGAATCATTGATCAAACGCCTCTAATTAATTGCTAGACCAATACTTATGAGAACAAAACTTTCCATTTCGGCATGGGACCATGCTATTTTGCATGCAGCAACTCTTGTGCGGATCAGACCTACAAGTTATCATAAAGTCTCCTCAATACAGTTGGCTTTTGGTCAGGAGCCAAATATTTTCCATCTTAGAATATTTGGATGTGCAGTGTATGTTCAAATTGCTCCACCACAACGCACAAAGATGGGACCCCAAAGAAGATTGGGGATATATGTTGGGTATGAATCTCCTTCTATTATAAAATATTTGGAACCTATAACTGGAGATTTATTTACGGCAAGATTTGCTGATTGTTATTTTGATGAATCAGTATACCCAATATTAAGGAGAGAAAATAAGCAGCTGCAAAAAGGAGATAGATTGGAATGAATTATCACTATCTCATTTAGATCCTCGAACAAATCAATGTGAACACGAGGTTCAAAAGATAATTTATCAAAATATTACAAATCAACTACCTGATTTATTCACTAACCTACCAAAGGTGATTAAGTCACATATTTCAGCTGCTAATGCTCCTATTCGAATTGATATCCCGGTTGGACAACCTATAAATGCAAATGAGTCTAAGCCACACGCTTGAAATATGGTAGATCAATTGGTTCCAAAGATAAAAATCCTCGAAAGCGAAAATGAGCAAATGATCTAGGAGATCATAATATGGAGTTAATTGCTCAAAAAGAGCCATGTGACATAACAAATGATAAGACCTCAGAGGAGGTCCAGGTACCTGAAAATAATAAGAATGAAGAGATCTCAATAAGTTATGTCTCTACGGCAAAAAGGTGAAACCGAAATAATATTATTGTCGACAACATTTTTGCTTATAATGTTGCTATTGAAATAATGCAACAAGATGAGGATCTTGAACCAAGATCTGTCGATGAATATAGACAGAGAAATGATTGGCAAAAATAAAAAGACACTATCCAGGCAGAATTACGTCACTTGAAAAACATGAAGTATTCGGACATATAGTCCGAACACCTGAAGGAATAAAGCCAGTGAGATACAAATGGGTTTTTGTGAGAAAACGAAATGATAAAAATAAAGTCGTTAGATATAAAGCACGACTTGTGGCACAAGGATTTTCGCAAAGACCTGACATTGATTATATGGAGACATATTCTCCTGTGATGGATGCAATCAATTTCAGGTATCTTATAAATTTGGCAGTCCATGAAAAACTTGATATGCGTCTAATGGATATTGTCACAGCCTATTTTTATGGCACATTAGACAAACGAAATTTATATGAAAATCCCTGAAGGGCTCAAAGTTCTTGAAACTAATAAAAGTTTTCGGGAAACTTGTTCAATAAAGCTTCAAAAATCCTTATATGGATTGAAACAATTAGGGCGAATATGGTATAATCGCCTGAGTGAATATTTACTGAAAGAAGGGTATAAGAATTATCCAATTTATCCTTGTGTATTTATAAGAAGGTCTGGATCTGAATTTATTGTAATCGTTGTGTATGTTGATGATCTAAATATCATTGGAACTCCCGGGGAACTTCCAAAAGCAGTAGACTGTTTGAAGAAAGAGTTTGAAATGAAAGATCTTGAAAAGATAAAATTTTGTCTTGGTCTACAAATTGAGCATATGAAAGATGGAATTTTTGTCCATCAATCAACTTATACCGAAAAGATCCTAAAGCGTTTTTATATGGATAAAGCACATCCATTGAGTACCCCGATGGTTGTGAGATCACTTGACATAAATAAAGATCTATTTCGACCTCATGAAAATGATGGAGAGCTTCTTGGTGATGAAATTCCATATCTTAGTGTAATTGGGGCACTAATATATCTTGCAAATAATACTCGACCAGATATAACTTTTGCAGTAAGTTTATTAGCAAGATTTAGTTCCTTTCCAATAACAAGACACTGGAATGGTATTAAGCATCTTTTTAGATACCTCCGAGGGACTATTGATATGAAATTATTTTATTCTTATGAATCTGATTCACAGTTAATTGATTATGCAGATGCAGGTTATTTGTCTAACCCACATAAAGTTCGATTTCAAACAGGCTATCTATTTACTTGTGAGGGTACAACTATTTCATGGCGTTCAACAAAACAAACTTTAGCTGCTACATCTTCCAATCATGCAGAGATAATAGCTATTCATGAAACTAGTCGAGAATGTGTATGGTTGAGATCGGTGACTCAACATATTCAATAATTGTGTGGTCTTTCTTTAAAAACGAAAATTCTAACGATATTGTTTGAAGCCAATGTTGCTTGCATAACTCAACTTAAAGGAGGATATATCAAAGGAGACAGAACAAAGCACTGAAAGTATGTAATTTTTGACCCGCGTAACTTTTAAAAGGAATATTTCAAAAAATATATATTTGTTTATTTTTATTTTTAATAGGATTTCAGTCAACTTTTAGTTTTAATTTTAAAACATATGTTTGAAAATACAAAAATAGTTTCATTTTTTCTATTTAATACATGTGTTAGATATTTTTAGAAAGATATCACTTCTAACCCATTTTTATTTAAGTATAATCTTTGAAAATACCAAAAACAAAAATAGTTTCATTTTTTCTATTTAATACATGTGTTAGATATTTTTAGAAAGATATCACTTCTAACCCATTTTTATTTAAGTATAATCTTTGAAAATACCAAAAACAAAAATAGTTTCATTTTTTCTATTTAATACATGTGTTAGATATTTTTAGAAAGATATCACTTCTAACCCATTTTTATTTAAGTATAATCTTTGAAAATACCAAAAACAAAAATAGTTTCATGTCATAATATAGATATTTTAATTAATTAGGATTGATTTTACATTTTTATGGTATGATATTTTAGGAAAATAAATTAATATTTTAGCTTTGTAGTGTTAAAGGGCCACCTTTAAAGGCAAATTTGGCCCAAACTTGAGCCCAATTTCTGACAGCCCACTCCTCCCTTCAGCCCATTTACCCATTCCCTAACCCACAACCCTTTGATAGTAAAAATAAAACCTAAATCCCTGACTATGAAAAAGAAAAAACCTAAGGACCCTAGGGAGCACAGACACTGCACAAAAAAGGGACGAACATTAGAGAGCCTTAGGTAGAAACGTTGTGCATCAGCTAAAGGAAGCAGATCCCTTTCTTCTCCAACACTTTAAATACTATTTTCATCACAAAACAAAACTCCATATTTAGCCATGGAAGTAACCTGAAAACGCAGCCATGAATACCAGCTCTTTAAACCACCCAAAATAGCCCCTGTCCCACACCAAAACTCCAGCAAATAACCTCTAAACTCCACCTAAAACATTCTCTAAAACACCATTTTTCAATCGACTTTGAGGTCGCCGGCGAAGTCGCGTTCGAGGTCTGTTCGAGTTTCCAACGTCGCCAAGATTCTTTGGTCGAAGGCGAGGTTCCGCTCGAGAACTCCATACGATGGTCCTATAGGCAATAGCTTGTTTCATTTTTTTAATGGAAAAACATCTTAAGGTTCTATTCTCTCACCTTTGTTCTGCTGGTTATTTTAATAAAAATGCCTGAAACTTTACTTTTATTTGTGTTAATAACTTGGGTATGAGATTGAATTGATTTCTTATACTGTTTGTTGGGTTTCATTTGGTTGTTAATTTTCCTTGCTGATTAGTTACTTGATTAGCAGAGTAATAGAATGTGTTCTGTAGTACAGCATCCTGGCTCTGTTTATTTGTTAAGAGTTGCAATTGAAGACTAAGTAGACCANTTCGAGTTTCCAACGTCGCCAAGATTCTTTGGTCGAAGGCGAGGTTCCGCTCGAGAACTCCATACGATGGTCCTATAGGCAATAGCTTGTTTCATTTTTTTAATGGAAAAACATCTTAAGGTTCTATTCTCTCACCTTTGTTCTGCTGGTTATTTTAATAAAAATGCCTGAAACTTTACTTTTATTTGTGTTAATAACTTGGGTATGAGATTGAATTAATTTCTTATACTGTTTGTTGGGTTTCATTTGGTTGTTAATTTTCCTTGCTGATTAGTTACTTGATTAACAGAGTAATAGAATATGTTCTGTAGTACAGCATCCTGGCTCTGTTTATTTGTTAAGAGTTGCAATTGAAGACTAAGTGGACCATTTGGTTTAACTGAATGCAAAGAGCCATGGACATTAGCTAACTATTTGACATTTGATATTGGTCTGTGGGTTTGGGCTCGATTTTAAGAGATGCAGATTTTATTTTATCTTTTAAAATTGGCTATCAACTCCATAGCAATAAATTCATAACTTAGGACATCTCTTATAAATTAATAGATATCCATAATTCTATAAACTCTTACCCTTACAATAATCTCAAATTAGCTTTAGGAAAATAATTCATGAACAATCGTAGCTTGCTTTAGGCGCAATTAATAATAAATCATCGTGACTATGGGCACGATTTCCGTGACATAGTCATGATGCATAATTCCAAACTTAAGTGCGTGTTTCACGCGACTTGACCACAACTTCAAATCATTAAAACAAGCATGTTGTAAATCGCGGGTACATTTCATGTGGCGCGGTTCGCAACGTGTGCCAAAATGATAAGTGTACGACATCGTGACTTGTTCCAAAAATAATTTCATAAACAATTAAAAGCGGTTAGAAGATAAACAATGTACCGTAAGTTTCAAATATGTAATAAATCAGATAATTAGGCCAAATTATTAATAGTTGAGCGATCGTGCTAAAACCACAGAACTCGGGAGTGCCTCACACCTTCTCCCGGGTTAACAGAATTCCTTACCCGGTTTTCTGTGTTCGCGGACCATAAATAGAGTCAAATTTCCTCGATTTAGGATTTAAAATAAACCGGTGACTTGGGGCACCATAAATTATTCCAAGTGGCGACTCTGATAAATAAATAATCCCATTTCGATTGATGTCACTTAAATTGGAAAAACTCCCCTAATTCCCCAATCGGAAAAAAGGGGGTGTGACAAGCACATTTCACCAAAGGTTTTTTTTTTCACACATGATCTTCAGCAAAATGGTGAGATAGATGTTCAACAAATCCGTTCAAGTGACAATCTAGCAGATATATTCACTAAGGCATTGCCAACATCAACATTTGGGAAGCCGAGACATAAGATTGAAATGCTTTGTCTCCGAGATATCAAATAAAACTTTCATCAGGGGGAGTAAAATATGTATTGTACTCTTTTTTCCTTAACCAAGGTTTTGTCCCAATTGGGTTTTTCTGGTAAGGTTTTTAATGAGGCAACACTCAATGCGTATTACAAGATATGTGTACTCTTTTTCCTTCACTAGGCTTTTTTTCACTGGATTTTTCTAGTAAGGTTTTAACAAGACATATTATCTATGGACATCCAGGGGGGGTGTTATAAATCCAATGTATGTGGATGTCACTTTCAATGTATGTAGATGTTCTCTTCGTAACTGTCTTTGGCAAATTCAATACCAAACGAATGAGTTCATTAATATATGTAACTTGAGAAGAGATTTGTAACCTATAAATAAGATATTATTCTCCTATGGAATATACATAAGAAGCATACTTGAAATAAAAAAAAAGTTTCCTCCTCCTCTTTACATCTTTTATCTATTCTTATCTTCTACTCTTTTGGTGTTTTAGTTTATAATTATAATATTTATTTTATAACAGAAAGTACTATTTAAGAGATCAACAAAACCGGGATTTATTGTACCAAAATAGTAAGTACTACTTAAGAAAAGCTACAAAGTATAATAAGATTAAGCCAGTAATGGTGTTTTAAGATATTAATATATTTGATTAAAGTATAAATGGGAGTGTAGCTCATAAGGTAGAGCGCTCGCTTCGCATGCGAGAGGCACGGGCTTCGATTCCCCGCACCTCCATTTTTTACTTTAATTATTATTCACTATTCACTTTAATCTATTAACGAGCATTCACTGGCACAACGCATACCGCTATCAGAAATATTATGTACATCCGTATCAGTGGCGATCAGGATTTACATGTGAAGAAGAAATGTACTAAGAACTCAACAAAATAAATTGTTATTAATATTAAAAATTAAAATACATTATTAAAACTATTTTCTTTGGGAAAATTTATGGTCTCGAGATTGGTAAGGACTTTTTCGGAGGTATGCTCTTCTAATCTCGTCAAACTCACTAAAACTAGTATATAAAAAAAGCTTTTCTAGTCTAAAAATAGAGAAAAAAAGGATTTGTGTCGTTGTATCTAAATAGGTTTCGAACTCAAGACCCTCCTAAAAATTTGAACCCGCTTCACCATTGGACTGGACACTTTGCTTGAACCATACAACAACAACAACAACAACAACCCAGTAGAATCTTATTAATGGGGTCTGGAGAGGGTAGTGTGTACGCAGACCTTACCCCTACCCCGAAGGAGTAGAGAG
>AWOL01S0005213.1:41253-75333 GCA_000715115.1 Nicotiana otophora
CTGATCACCTCTCCCCAATACTTCTTAGGCCGCCCTCTACCTCTTCTCGTGCCTTCCACCACTAGCTGCTCACACCTCCGTACCGGAGCATCTGGGCTTCTCCTCTGAACATGTCCGAACCATCTAAGCCTCGCTTCCCGCATCTTGTCATCAATGGGAGCCACATGCACCTTCTCCCGAATATCCTCATTCCTAATCTTATCTATCCTAGTGTGCCCGCACATCCACCGGAACATCCTCATTTCTGCTACTTTGCTTGAACCATGTGGGTTCAAAATAAATTTTATAATGTAATATCTTCGGAGAAAGAGAAGATATACATATATATACAATGTTATTTTTTACCGAAGTGGGATCATATGAACCATCTTGACTCCACGTTGATGCGCCCCTGATCCGTATGTTTCTCTGCTACTCTATTTTAAGAAAGGGATAAAAAAGAATAATAGTACTATAGTAGCATCATACTTTAAAAAATAGAGAGTGTCACCTGCAACATATTTTTTCTTGATTGCTAAAATGGATAATATGGGGATGAAATACTTTATGTGATTTTTTTTTTTGATTTTCTACCCGGTGTTTGGTATCCGCACAGAGGCGGAGCTAGGATTTCAACTTTATTGGTTCTAAATTATACAATGACTAATTTAAGTGCTAATAACTGGGTTCTAAATTCAATATTTGTACATATTTATGCAAACACAGTGTTTGAGCAAAAATTATTGGGTTGGGCCGAGCCCGCATATGGGCTTCTAGCTCCGCCCCTTTATCCGCATGAAGCTCGACTATATTTGGATTCGCGTCGTGTAAGGCTCATTTAAGAGGAAAACACTCCCTAACAAGATTTTCCCCATATCTAGGACTCGAACCTGAAACCTCTGATTAAGGGTGAAGGAATCATATCCATCTCACCACAACCGATGTTGATATATTTTATGTGATTTAAGATTATGAAGGTAAGAACATGTTCAGCTCCATTATTTTAGAACCTCCAAGTTTTTCTTTAAGAAAATAGGCTAATTACTCAAATTGACCATCAAGAGAAAAGACCTGCTCTTCTTAATTTAAACAAACGTTGTTTCTTGATAATGTGAGATGAGAGTGATTAGAAAGTTTTAGAAGATGTGTTTTTGTTGCAAATTGTTTTAAAAAAACGCAGAAAAGGCTGTGTATATATATACATACACCTTGATATAATATATACAGACCACCTTATCAAATTCTACTATTTAATATACAAAAATATGATCAGCTTCAAAATGAATCATCAGTATGATGATTGCAACCAAATCCAATAACAATAAGAAAGAAACACAAAACATGAACTCTTTTCTTTTACATATGATATACTGTGCTTAATGCAGTACAATCCCTTGTTTCCTACTGCATAAAAAACTTGTGCTGCTAATAGCCAGAGAAACTCAAAGTTTTGGATGCTGATTCTCTGCACTAGACCGGGCAGCTATTGGCTTTAACGCTCTCCCTTTTACGCGCTTATATATCAAAATGGATAACAACTAGAATAAGTATAGCAGCAGAAGCAGAGGAAGAATCGACAGCATTTGACAAAAAAGTGGAAAAAGATTACTCCATAACGAGCTCCATATGGCGATTGAGATCCTGAAGATAATTTGTGCTGGTATAATCTTCTGAAAACATCAATGCCCTCCCTCCCATTGACTTTTGCTTCATTTCTACTGGCGCGTTCTCGCCTTTCAGTAGCTGAACAACCTGCAGATTCAAAGAATATGTAACCATTTGGTGAAGCTAAATTTTCATTCGCAGAATAGTTTGTTTTTTTGCATATACAGTATACTCAAAACATTGAGTGTCAACTCTTACTATAAAAGGATCTTGTAAGTCGCTTTGGATATATGTTAAGCCGTTTACAGATAAAAGGGCAGTCCGGTGCACTAAGCTCTCGATATGCGTGCACAAGGGTCTATTGTTCACAATCTTACCCTACATTTCCGCAAGAGGCTGTTTCCACGGCTCGAACCCGTGACCTCTTGGTCACATGGCATCAACTTTACCCGTTACGCACAAGGCTCATTTTCAAGGCGTTTACAGATAAGTGTTGTTTAATATCCTTGTTGTTCTTCTAACTCTATGACCAAGATTTTGTAGGTAATCGGATCCTTCACACGATCAATATTTTACTTATAAGACTGAGTTTATAAACTTAAAAAACTTGCAAATTCGAGCAATGATCAACACTACTCAAAATCAAAACACAAATGCTGGTGGAATTTGAAGGCTATTTTTAACTTGAAAAGGCGACAGAATGTAAAGATGCAGCGTTACCTTTTTCATGTTGGGACGCATATCAGGCAAGTTATGAAGGCATGTTAAAGCTGTAAACATGGCGCGTTTCATCTCAACAACATCATAGTCATCGCCTAAACGAGGATCTGCTATTTCCTTGATGCTGTTGTTTTCCAATAATGGTTTTGCCTATGCACAATTGCAACAGGTATTCAATAAGTAGTAAAGAATATGACAAGTTTTTCTAAAGAATATGTCAGTTTAAGAGGATCATACCCACATCACAAGGCTTTTTCTATACGAATCAACTGCACGACGACCAGTAATAAGCTCCAATAGTAAAACTCCAAAGGCAAATACATCTGTCTTTTCATGAACAATTCCATGCATAAAATACTCTGGAGCCATATATCTGATATCCAATTTTCCATACATCAGATCATAACATAGCAACATTGATAACAAATATAAATCTTTACATACCCGAAAGTTCCTTCAATGGGAGAAACAACATGATGAACCCATTTTTCTGGCAGCCATTTTGCTAGTCCAAAATCAGAAATCTGCACCAATGCAAATTAATAAACGCTCCATATAACAAACTTCAAAACTTGAGAAATTCGGATGAAATCCTACTTTACAGTAGAGGTTTCTGACGGGGAAAAAAGATTGAAACCTGAGGTTCATAATCTTCAGTTAGTAAAATGTTTGAGGCTGTAATATCTCTATGGATTATGCGCTTTTGGCAATCACAATGAAGATAATGCAATCCCTCAGCTACACCAACAGCAACTTTATGTCTTATTCCCCATTCAAGTCTCTCTTCTGAACCTGAAATGCTGAGTTTTTCGTTTATCAGTCAAAATAACATAATATTTCCATGTTCACCCCATCACTCTCAACATTTCATTCAATATTAAGCGTCCATATTATCAGTCATTAGGCCAAGAATTCAAGATTAAACAAACATAACTAGCCAAGTTAAGAGGGATTACAGCACCGTGTAGTAAAGTACCGATGCTTCCATGGTGTAAGAACTGAAGAATAAGGTACAATCCGCCATCAGCGCTATAACCGATTAATTTAGCAGCATTAGGATGGTTAATGTGAGCAATAATTCCCAGCTCAGATAAGAAATCATCAACTTTGTCCTCATCATTCTTTTCTTGCTTTGTTATCTTCTTCACCGCGATGATCTGACCATCAGGCAAACATCCTTTGTACACTTCTGCATGTCCACCTTGCCCAATCAAGTTGTCTGTCACATTCCAAGGCACAATTCAGTATAACAAAGGGTAAACTACGCGCAAATTTTTATTATCGAGTAATAGAGATTATGCTATCTAATTAAAACAGTTTAAAATTTGCAAGAAAGTAACATAATTGGTGTAAAATTGTGGGATCAATGACAATGACAAGAAGATGCAGGCATGTGCTATCACTTAATGAGACAACAGCATCAACTTGGCAATTTCAGTTTTTGAGGGGACAAATTAAAACATAAAGGACCATAGACATTAAGGAAAATTTAATAAGTTGGTCCATCAATAACTGATGCCAACTCGCGAAAAAGTTCCACATTGAACACTCTGATCTGTTATAGTTGGCCGCATGGACAATGATCTGACTACAACAACAACAACAACAACAAACTCAGTGAATTCCACAAGTGGGGTCTGGGAAGGGCAAGATGTACGCAGTCTTACCCCTACCTCCAGAGAGGTTGTTTCCAATGGACAACGATCTGACTATACATTCTAATTTCAGATAGGGACTACCACTTTCTCATGTCTATCTAATCCAAATCCAAATGTTACTACTCTAAGGACTTTATCAGTTAAACCATAGAACTATTATAACTTTCATGCAAAGTACTCTATATATGTCTGCCTGTCTAGTCATTCTCTAATTAAATTAATTAGAAGTAGTATATAATGTCATTTTCTAGAAACTGGTCCTAAATTTTGAGAATATGACTTTGGCATCCCAAAAAATGCAAATAGGACCCACCTCTGGCAATAAATAATACTTGTAGACAATACCCAGGATAAGATGTGAAAATTTTGAATTAAGTTATTTATACTTACAATGTAAAGTTCTTTTAATTAATATTTTTTACTAGGTTATTAATTAGTCTATTGGAAACAAACTCTCTATCTTCACAAGGTAGGGATAAGGGTAGGGGTAAGGTTTGCGTACACACTACCCTCCCCATAACCCACGGTGTGGGATAATACTGGCATGTTATTTTTATAGGTTATTAATTAATACCACATGTTAATATTTTGTCTCTGTATGACCTATAGGTCATGCGTTCGAGCCGTTGAAGCAGCCAATAATGCTTGCATTAGGGTAGGCTATCAACATCACACTCCTTGGAGTGCGATCCTTCCCCGGACCCTGCGTTAATGCGAGATGCTTTGTGCACTGTGCTGCTCTTTTTTCATATAAATTTACCTGAATTACCTTATAAGCGACTAAATTGCGTAAATATTCTTTAAACCAAAGATGCATAGAATTTAAACTAGAAAAATTGATTAAATATGGAATATTACCTTGATTAAAATTATCAGTAGCTTCAGCAAGATCCCTATAGCTAAAATTCCTCCAAGAAGGTTTTGGAATAACAGAATCATCATCACAATCAGTAGATTCTTCTTCAGCACTTCTATTTTTGGACAAAATTCTCCTTATATTCTTTGGTAATATCATCTCATACCCTCCTAATAATGGTATACTTGACAATCTTCTCATTGACCTTCTTTTTATATTATCAAAAAGATTTTTCCAATAAACACCTTGAATTAATTCCCCTGAAGATGATGATGCAAAACTGCTGCTCCTATCATCACTGCTGCTAATGCTGCTATTGTCTGAATCTGATGAATTCAGTGTAGGAATTTCTAATACTCCTCTTGGTGATAATGATGATGAGTACTGATTATCGTCTCTGTTATTGTTGTTGTTGTTGTTGTTGTTGTTATCTTCTGCTTTTTTCTTACCTTCTTTTTCTCCATTTTCTTGGTCACAAGCAGCAACTCTTCTACCTACAAAATTCATAGGTAAAAGAAGAATTTATTGGCAAAAAGGTGTATAAATCATAAGTCAGTCGCGGAGACAGAAATTCTAGATTTGATAACATGTACTTCTCTAGTGTCAAGGATATTACAAAACCATTTATATATGTACAAAGATTTAGAGTAACCGTCAAGTTGTCTTTGTGTGACCTATAGGTCACGGGTTCGAGCCGTAAAATCAGCCACTATCAAGTTAGGTTGCCTATATCACACCCCCTTGGAGTGTGGCTCGTCCCCGTATTTTGCGTGAACGCGAAATGCTTTGTGCACCAAGCTGCATTTCTTTTATTTGCATAATATAACTTTTTGACAAAGTGAATTCTCTTCGTTAAACAAGAACATTCATATAGTACATAAAGAGCAAAAAGCTTTACACCAAAAAATAACGCATATAAAGGAAAATAAATGATAATAAGTGCAAAGAAAAGCTAAGAATAACCTTCCATTGGGATATTTGGAATTTGTGTCAAATGCTCAAATGAATCAATAGAAGCTTCCTGTAATAATATGCAGGAAAGGAGCTAACAAAATATTCATAGAAATAAGCTCTGAATATATTTACATTTGAGCAAATTAAATTCCAATCAAACTCTCTTCTCCCCTGCAGAAAACAGGAAGAAGAAGAAGAAAGGAAGAAGAGAGAAAGAAAGAAAAAATGGAAGAGTTTTGAGCAAAAATGATTTAGCTTTGAGAGGTTGTTATTCTTCTTTGAAAA
Organism: Nicotiana otophora; assembly: GCA_000715115.1. Taxonomy (NCBI): domain Eukaryota; kingdom Viridiplantae; phylum Streptophyta; class Magnoliopsida; order Solanales; family Solanaceae; genus Nicotiana; species Nicotiana otophora. The sequence continues at coordinate 47,311 of AWOL01S0005213.1, forward strand.
AAATGGAGGTGAAGCTGAAGAAGTGGAGAGAAAAAAAACGGCTTTTGGGGTAATTGAATAAATGTTTGAGTGCATTTATATACGCTAATTAATAACTATAGGTGAATTAATATTGTAATCAATTAAAGTGTAATTCATTAAATAGTTGTGGCTGATGAAATACTAGCCTTTGGATTATGACATTCTTGATTTTTGGTGCAACTATCATTAGGACATTGTCGGAGAAAAGAGTGTATATATTATTTCCACCGTCTCATATTATGTATCGTGATTTCTAAAAATAGTTGTCTCAAATTATTTGTTATTTTAAAAGTTTAAAAATAAATTAATTATTTTTTCCTATTCTACCCTTAATATTAATTATTCTTGAAAACTACAAATACCTTAATTATGAGTAAGTAATAAATGCAGAGAAATTATACCTTAAGACATAAATAAGGGTAAAATAATCAAAAACCTTCCTATTTAATATTTGTTTAAGGAGCGTCTAAAAGAGAAACACGACAGATAATATGAGACAAAGCGAGTACTCCTTCCGTCTCAAATACGGCACTTGAGAAAATATTAATTAGAAGGGGTTTGGACTATTTTACCCTTATTTATAACTTAAGAAATAATCTTTCTTTATTGAATATTTACTCTATTTATGTATTATTTCCATCTTCAAAAACAATTACCATTAAGGGTAAAATGAGAAAAAATAATTTGTTTTGTCTTGAACGTCTAAAATGACATAATTTGAAACAATTATTTTTAGAAATCAGGATAGATAATTTGAGACATGTGTTTTCATGAATTAAGCAGAAACGAAATTTAACCACAATACAATCTCCTTTCGTAATAACATGATATAAACGTGCAATAATTAATCTGGTCGGATTATTAATCAAATTTAAATAGATTACCTAAATCGACTGGCCAATCCTATATGAAAGAATAGTTATTCAGTGAATCTATTAGCTGTACAACTTTAATATAATCAAATGAATTACTAATTAGCAATATCTTCAAATACCACTTAAAACTATCAAAAGTTATAGTGGAGTGGTAAGTGTTTCTTAATTCTTAAACAAATATTTGGATTCGAACCCCGGGTATAAAATTAACTTTTGTAGGAAGTGTTTTACCCCTAAAATAGAACTTTCTGCCACGAATCCAAATTAATCAGACCACAAGCATATAGGCAATAACAAAATTATTACCACTTGTGGGATTTGGAGTTGGGGGGGGGGGGGGGGGGGTGTATGGGGTTATAAATCAAAGTTTCCAAATTCCAAGGGTCAAAGTTGGAATGATTCTATTGATGAAATGTGGATTTAATTTGAAAAAGTTTTAATATTAGTCATTAGTTAACATGATGATATAGTCGATCAATGTGATGTGCTTGTGTGCATACATATTTGGTAATTAACACCAGAGTTGAATTTAATATCGTATAAATTCTTAGAAATCAAATGAAACAAAACCAAAGTTTATTTATTTGGAATAACTCTGGAGACCTCTCTCCGGATAGAATTATCTCTTAATACGTTTTAGATAAAAAGTTGTTTATTATATTTTCTCGAATTACCCCTTACTATACCAACCACCAATCGATGGTGTAGATAATAAATTGGGTCAAGAAAATAAGCGAGATCGAAAAATATTGCAACAACTGAGGTATTTAATTTCAAGTAATATGAGTGTATAATCTCTATGAATCCTCTGATTCTTCTTTTCAATAGTAAATAAATTCAAGGGCCTTTGAGCTTGATCTTGAATCTATATCTGTTGTCACGAACGATGATCTTGAATTCTGCTTCTTGTTAATAACTTTTGGTGTCTTTTCTGAGTTATGAAGATCCTTATTTATAGTTGTGGAATGGAGGAGTTGTGATGAGAACAAATTCTTTCCGACCAATCAGACTGAAGTGTGGCAAAGCCGCATTTGATTGGCCAGAACATGTCACTTGTACATGTGGCACGATCCTATTGCACTTTTGTTTGACTTGGCGCACCACGTCATTTGATACGTGGCACCAAACTGGGTCTCTAAGAAGATGACATTTTGAGCTCAATAAAGTTGGCTCATCACTTGTGGCCTGATTACTTAGGCTAACCCAATAAATTTGAATTTATTTATTTAACTCATATATATCGCACTTATATAATTAATTTAATTATATTACCTCATATATTTAGTTGGACTAATATATTTAAAATATAGTCCATATTATTTTATCGATTTAAATTCGATAAAATTTAAATGCTTACAAATGAAATGTTAATTTACACAAAACGCTCTAGGCAGGATTAAGATTAGTTTAGACAAGCACTCTTATAATTAAAATTATTAATTTTCTTTAAAGGTATAAAAAAAATTCAAAATTCAAATAATACAGACCTAAGATAATACTAATTTTAATTTGAATATGATTAGGTAGCTTGTCCTAGTGCTTCATGTCTTCTTAATCATGGTTTAGATTGCATTATTTTTTCTTGAGTGCACGAGGAATGATCATTAAAGTCTGGAAAATTTGTTCTCTGAGTTTTCAAATCTTCTCTCCCCTTCCCACAGACATACTTTCTCTTTTTTCACCTGGTGTCTAGTATTTGTTTTGGAGTTCTATTTATCAGGATTCAAATTGAATATTTTATTTTAAAGGAGTTCTATTAATCATTTCTATAACTTTCTCTTCAGCTTTCCTTTTTCTTTCTTTTCTTCTTAGTAAACAATCATTTTCATTACTGTATCCGGTCCACTTTAATTGAATTTTTGACCTTTTTTATGGTACACAATATTTAATTTTTTCAAGTATCAAAAAAGAATTAATTTGTTTTTTCCAAAGTTGCCAATAGAGTAAAGAACCGAAGAATATTTATTGTATTTTCAATAAAAAATTAAGATTAATATGGTCAATTATATTATTAATTAATACTAAAAAATAGATTACTCAATATGTGCGAAAACAATAAAAAAAAACGGACTTGAGGGAGTAATATTTAATGAAGCACATGGTAAGGTCCTCCTACTGACAAAAGAAAATTTAGAGAGAATTTCGGACATGGTTAACAAATTAATGAAAGGATTCATATAAGTTGCAATGAGATAAATAAGATCTCTTTCACTTTAATCAAATGTCTTGGGTTCGAATTCCAAGGATAAAAAAATTCCTAGTAGCCGGAGCATTTTTCCCTTAATGGTCTTTATGTGGTACAATCGAATTAATCATGACCCCAAAACGAGCACCGAACAACTGGTGCAAAACCGAAAAATAAGAATTCATATTATCTCTGTTAATAAATATTCAGTTATGTATCAGGAGTCATAAACATCACAATTATGAATCTCTAAAGAGCAAACAAATACCTAAGGGGAGATAAAGATTAAATGGTTTAGTGGGTGAACTAAACTTGCTAATCTACTTAAATTATGCTTCATGATCAAAATAATTAATAACCTAAACTTGCTATTATACTTAATTTATACTTCCAAAATAAAAATAATATACCCTTACCTTACCAACCCCACCAATGTCACTTCAGTTAGTAAAGTGCGTTGAACTGAATTCCACAAATATAAAATTGGAAGAGCTCCTTAAGGTTAGTAATATTTCTTTCCACTCCAAATTACTCTCTAATGTCCCAATTTATGGGCAGCCGTCAAATTTTGGGTGTCAAACTTTTTAATTTTGACCGTGCATTCGGATATAGAATCTTTAAGTTTATTTTAATAAAATTTATATAAAAAGTACTATAAGTTACAATAATTAACAATTCGACATATCCAAAAGGCATTTGAAATAATTGCAGTAAAAAAAAACTCCTTTGACTCTCGAATACGAACTCCGCCATATAAATTCAGACGAAGGGAGTAATTGTCTTAGGAGTATCGCTTTATGAACATCAAACTTCAATGTATTTTGACGCCAATTTTTGTATATATGACATATTAAAATCTAGTGATACTACTAAGTCGGGCTCAAGGGAAAAAAGAGATGGGTGGTCCGTGAACAATAGCGAGATAGGACTTATCCTCCCTTGCACTCTTTTCCATGCCTATTTTTACACACCAACTCCAAATAGACACAAAACCTTCTCTTTTAAGTGTTGAAATATTGAAAATGTAAATAGCCTTTTTTCGCTCATTTTCGATATCTGTCTGCGGACTTATATGTTAATGTATTGTCTTTGAAAAGCGTCATTTTATTCTCAAAAATAATTTATGAATATGTGTAATTGTAAGAATTCGAAAGAAAAGGTTACGAAAATGTTCTTGAAATTACAACATATTCTCAAATTAGCAAAGATACTATTTCAAGATAGTCAAGAAGGGGTTGATTTTTCTGCTATTTTTTTCTTAACTGATCAAACTGCTTAAGGAAACAAATTTTCTTCTTCTAAGGGAATCTTTATCTTGGATATGACTTTCTTTTCCTAATAAAGAACTAAAACAGTTAATGGCATGAAGTCATCAGCAAAAATTCTTACCTCTATTAGGTAGTCAAAATTCAAAGTGGGGCACCAACCTATAGAACTACTACTTTCACTAAGATATCCAATTGAAAGTTGCAACATGATGAGTGATAATGTTAATAATAATTGAAATAATCACCAAATTATGGTGGAGTGGATAAAATTTATTCACCAATAACTAGAGGTTTCGTATTTGAATTATATAACTAGAAAAATTCTAATAGAAAGTGCTTCCCCTTGTAATTAGAACGCGAACCACGCAAATTTAAATTAGTCGGAGAAATATGACTACCGAATTCGAAGCGAGGAAAAAAAAAAACTAAGTACATTGGTTAGTTGGGGTTTGCACTAAAGGAAGAGACTTATGGTTCGGTTGTTCCAACTGAAGACTTCCGTTTAGCCATTGGGGTAATAATTAAACATGTGGATATGTGTGTATAATATATTGAAGTTTTAAACTCTAAATTGCCTCTTATTATTCTTTTCCTAACATTCAAGAATGTGTTATTAAGATTTAAAAGTAAGTTTAGTTAGATGGATTAAATTGTATGGAAAGGAGTACTGTTGGTCAATTAAGAACTCTTATATCCAAAAGTTAAAATTAGCAGAGATAATGATGCTAAAATGGATGCGGGGGCATACCAGGAGAGACATGGTCAGGAATGAGATATTCGGGACAAGGTAGGTGTGGCCTCCGTTGTGGACAAGATGTGAGAAGCAAGATTGAGATGGTTCGAGCATATGAAGAGGGGATGTCCGGATACCCCAATGAGGAGATGTGAGAGTTTGATGATGGTGGATCTGCAGAGAGGTAGAGGTAGGCCGAAAAAGTATTAAGGAGAAGTGATTAGACAGGACATGACGCATCTTTAGCTTACCAAGGACATGACCCTTGATAGGCACGTGTAAAAGGCGAAGATTAAGGTAGAAGACTAGTATGCAGTTGAGCGTCTTTCCTTTCATTCCAAAAGTAGTAGCGATTCTAGTATTTCCTTATTCTTAGTAGTCGATCACTACATGTTGTTGCTTGTGTTTTGGTTATTCTACTAATTGTTATTACTACTTTCAATGACTTTTACACTACTGCAATTCTTCTCTATATTGTTATAATTTTGCATGCCTCCTTGAAGTCAAGGGTCTATCGGAAACAACCTCTCTACCTGCACAGTAGGGGTAAGGCGGCATACTCCTTACCATTTTCAGACCCTACTTATGGAATTATATTGGGTTTGTTATTGTTATAACTAAAGGTGTTAATCGGACCGGGCCGACCCACTAACAGCCCGGTTCGACCCGGTTCAGCCTGGTCCGGTAAGGAGTGGGACGGGTTGGCTAGGGTAGGGGTTGTTCCGGATGGGGTCGGGCCTTTTTTGACTATCGGTGCACCGAAACCCGGCTAGACCGGTAACCCGTTCATGGATTTTAACCGGATTCCAGCCTTGTCCAGCCCCGTTTAGTTGTTGCAATTTTTTTTTCCTGACCGTTGCCAAAGGTCAAAATCAAAAATAGCCGTTGGGAAACAGTTATTTTTTTTCACTTTTAGCCATTTCGGTCTACCCCCTTACTAAAATTTTTCCACAATCCTAATAATTAATAAATTATATTTTTAGCCTTTTAAAAATTATAAATAGCCCCCATCTTCTTCATTTTTTCTCGCAACTTGCTCTCTTCTTCTACTCTAATTCTCTCTCAATTCCCTCTTGATCATTGAACTTCTTATTGCTTTTCAAGTTTTTAATTAATTATTATTTCAAATTTTATCAATTATTTACGGTAGCCACTACAATTATCAAGTTCTATCAATTATTTATGTTCAAGTTCAATCATGCCTGTCACGCCCCTTTTTCTACCCCTAAAATGATAAAATATGTGTTATGGATTGTGGATGGTGGGTTAAAGAGTTTCTCCCATTAAAGTGACAAACTTGAATAGAGATTATTTTATTTACAGAGTCGCCACTTGGAATTGATTTTTTGGGTGTTCCAAGTCACCTTTTGTTTGAATCCCTATTCAATGGAAGGTTTGACTCTATTATTATTGGTCTGCGAAAATAAAGTCCGGGTAAGAAATTCTGTTGACCGGGGAGAAGGTGTAAGGCATTCCCCGAATCCTGTGGTTCTAGCACGATCGCTTTATTGACTATAATTTAGCTTGAATTAATTTTTGGATAAACTGTGATTTATTAGTTTCCATGTTTTATCTACCCACTTTTAATTATTAAAAAATAGAATTATCTTTGAAACGAATCACATGTATGAATTCATTTTTTATTGTGCCAAATTCATGTCACGCGTACGTGTACACAATTAATAGCATTTTATTATATTAAGATTATTTTGGACAAAGTTGCGCGAACACATACTTCAGTTTTAATTTTGAAAATCGCAATTATGTCATGCGAACGTATACATAATCACGATGATTTGATTAATTAGGAGCGCACCTAAAGCATTCTAACGCATTCATGATTTGTTTCTTTTCCCTAAGTTTGAAATTACCGTGAGGCCAAGAATGAGCAATATAATCTACTTCAAACTAAATTAAAACACATTTCATAAAGACCTTGTATACTTTCCCAAATTTAAAATTAACATTTTTATTTTTTTACTATTCACGAGATTCCCTTTTCCACAAAAGGTTAAACATCCAGCAAACATGGAAAGCAGATGCAATCTACTGCTCCAACATTTACAATTATTATAACATTAATATAAAAGACAAAAGCATCTTCCACCACGAAATCTAATGAACCGGAAAAAGATTAAACAACATCCATACATGCTTAACATTTATTCAAGCCCAAAACGATAATAACCAATATTAATTAAAAGAAAGGTTAGAGATTGACCTTTATATTGATGAGCAAAGTTGAAAATTTATAATTTAATCTGAACAAACAGAGCAACAACCGTAGGACTAGAACGCTGAAGCTACGAACCGGAACCTCGACATAGAAGCCTCGCCGGATCTTCGACGGAGTTTGGTTGCTCGACTGCTTTTCGCCGGAATGGATGGTTGTTTACGGTGAAGACAAGGACGGTTTCAGGTGGTTTGAAGGGTTATTTTGCAATAACTTTGAGGCGAGTTTGGCTCTTTTTCAGCTCGATTTTCAGGTGGTTTAAGGGAGATTTATGGACTGTCTTTAAAGCTTTTTGGTTGCTCATTTTTAGAGCTGAAAGTGACAGCTTTTCATGGCTGAAACGGGCTGGAGGTGGTGGAGATTTTCATGGCTATTTTCAGTTCCGTTTTTGGGTTGAGGAGGTCGAGATTTGTAGCTGGTTTTTGGGCGTTTTTTGGAGCTGGATTATTATTTTTTTGGACGCCCTTTGGTCACTTCGTGGAGCTGTTTTTATGGGAATTTCAGCTGCATTTTTTGTGCAAAATGCTGCATTTTTTCCAGATCTGTCCTTCTTGTTTTTGTGTGTTATGTGTGTCTTTTAATAGCTGAAAATGGGTATGGGGTTTATGATAGGGGACAAGCATGGGGGACAAGGAGTGGGGAACAATGGAGAGTGGAATGAGGAGTAAAGTGTGGGGAGACAAGCATGGGGGACAAGCATGGGGGGCAAGCGTGGGGTACAAGGGAAAGTGGAGTGGGGACACGCGTGGGAAGCAGGAAATATTAAAGCACGGTCAAAAATTAGGTGCTCACAGCATGCCCCTCTTTGCTTGGAAACATTAAAAGTGTTCAGGCAAAGATAAAGTGAGCCGTGTGACTAAGTTTTGACCATATCGTTATTCAAAAGAGGAAGAAATTAAAAAAAAAGGTGCAACCGAGTCCTGGTTTTGGACAACCTACATATCCCGGGTTATAAGGAAATCAGGTCGCGTGTAGTTCAAGAAGAATGATGGAGTGATGAGTTCGAAAGTCGAGCTAGGTTCCGTCGAGGCTCCGGTCCGTGGCCCTGTTATTACATCAAAATCTAAAGGAACTAAACAAGCCTATCANGACTAAGTTTTGACCATATCGTTATTCAAAAGAGGAAGAAATTAAAAAAAAAGGTGCAACCGAGTCCTGGTTTTGGACAACCTACATATCCCGGGTTATAAGGAAATCAGGTCGCGTGTAGTTCAAGAAGAATGATGGAGTGATGAGTTCGAAAGTCGAGCTAGGTTCCGTCGAGGCTCCGGTCCGTGGCCCTGTTATTACATCAAAATGTAAAGGAACTAAACAAGCCTATCAACTATAAGTTACAAGATTCCTATCTATAAGTCTTTTGAAGCTTGATCTTGAGTCTTGAATGGTTCTTCATGCAGACTTTTGATTGGAGCCTTGATGCTTGCTAGCTACAGGTGCTAGTTCATTCTTCTTCAGCTTTTCGAATCAAGAGGGGACATGCAGAGCTTGTGACTTCAACCACGTCTTGAGCAGTTCACATCTTTCATCTACATTTTAGATTCACTTCTTTTTTCAGCAGTTCACATCTTTCATCTGCATTTTGGATTCACTTCTTTTTTCTTTTCTTTTCTTTATTCTGGATTCAGACTTCTTCTTTTGTTCATCTCGAACCTTGTGCCTCGAGGTAAAACCTGCTCAGACATCATAACAAATAAACGAACAAAATTTTTCTACCCCAGTTTTCACTAGAAAAAATTTCGTGAGTTATTGTAACAAAATTCTAAACTACTTCTTTATTGAAAGCAAATAAAAAAAACCCAGTAATGGTGTACCCTGAAAAGGTCATGATGATTTTGTTTTTTTTTAACTGTCCCAAAAGAATGTCTCAACTAAGGATTTGTGTACCTTATGTTGGGAAAATGTGGTCAGAGAATGGGATAAAAAAATCTCTCTGGCAAAACGCAATTCGTCAAGTTCAATTCAAGGTGCACCTTGCTTTTTTTTTCAGGTAGCTTTTTCTTACGCCTATTTAGCTAGTGGGGCATTGGTCATAGCCGAAATTCGTCGAAGGGATAAAACAAAAATAAAGAAGAGAAAGAAAGGGAAGTTTTTTCTTTCTTTCAATCCAAATAAGAGAACAAATGCAAGATGTTAGGCTTCGAACGCTGTTAGGACAGATAAATTGGAAAGCTAGGACGAAATAGCCCTCTCTATACTGAATGGATCCAGTATTTTAGAACTGGTGGTGGGAACTGAACGAAATCAAAGGGGGCCTTAGCCCTTAGAATTGAATTCTAAACCGGCGTGGTGCTGCTGGATGCTTCTGATCAATAGAACAAGAAGAGGACCAAAAAGAAAGACCACCAAAAGTAACGACCACCAAGATAGGCATAGTAATTCGATCTTTTGATCACCCATTTTTTGAAAACCATTTTTGGGGGCTTCCGCCTTACACACGGAAGATTGGATTGCCTGAATCACGAGTCTTATATACTGTGTTACGATCACCTCATATTGATAAAAAGTCCAGAGAACAATTTTATATGAAAATAAAGAAAGAATTTCTGGTCATAAAAACAGAAAGGCATGAATTGCGCAAGAAGTTCTTTCAGTTAAAACGCGTACCCTATATTGGCAATGATATCAGGGAGTGGTGTACCATGCATTTAGGCTCAAATCAACTAGGGAGTGGTGTACCCTATGTTGGAGAACACAACAAGGGATTGGTGTACCCTATACTGGTAAGGAGATCAGGGATTAGTGTACCCTATACTGGTAAGGAAATGTAATCAGGGGATGGGATGGCGCCCTGTATTACTGAAAAAGAAATATAACAAGGAGTTGGCGCCCTGTATTACTGAAAAGGAAAGGTAATCAGGGGTTGGCGCCCTGTACTACTGAAAAAGGATAATATAACCAGGGGTTGGCGTCCTGTATTACTGAAAAGGATAATGTAACCAGGGGTTGGCACCCTGTATTACTGAAAAGGATAATGTAACCAGGGGTTGGCACCCTGTATTACTGAAAAGGATAATGTAACCAGGGGTTGGCACCCTGTATTACTGAAAAGGATAATGTAACCAGGGGTTGGCACCCTGTATTACTGAAAAGGATAATGTAACCAGGGGTTGGCACCCTGTATTACTGAAAAGGATAATGTAACCAGGGGTTGGCGCCCTGTATTACTGAAAAAGAAATGAAACTAGGGGTTGGCACCCGGTATTACTGAAAAGGAAAGTGTAACCAGAGGTTGGCGCCCTGTATTACTGAAAAGAAAATGTAACCAGAGGTTGGCGCCATGTATTACTGAAAAGGAAATGTAACCAGGGTTGGCGCCCTGTATTACTGAGAAAGAAATGTAACCATGAGTTGGTGCCCTGTACTACTGAAAAGGAAATGTAACCAGATGCTGAATCCCTGGGGCGAAAATGGTCTACCTGGGTTAAACTACGAAAAGTAAACTTGGGCGAAGAGTACTTCTACTCGGAATATGAGCTGTATCCCCCTAGGCAAAAAGTTTCTACCCGGGTTAAACTACATAAAACAACATGAGCGAAGAGTACTTCTACCCGAAACTATGAGCTGGATCCCTCTAGGCGAAAAAGTTCTATCTTGGTTAAGCTACAAAAACCAATCCTCGGCGAATAGTATTTCTACCCAAAAATTATGAGCTGGATCCCCCTAGGCGAAAAGGTTATACCTGGGTTAAGCTACGAAAAACAATCCTGGGCGAATAGTACTTCTACTCGGAAACTCTGAGCTGGATCCCCCAAGGCGAAATGGTTCTACCTGAGTTAAGCTACGTAAAACATCATGAGCGAAGAGTACTTCTACCCGGAACTATGAACTGGATCCCCCTAGGCGAAAAGGTTCTACCTGGGTTAAGCTACGTAAAACATCCTGAGCGAAGAGTACTTCTACCCGGAACTATGAACTGGATCCCCCTAGGCGAAAAGGTTCTACCTGGGTTAAGCTACGTAAAACATCCTGAGCGAAGAGTACTTCTACCCGGAACTATGAACTGGATTCCCCTAGGCGAAAAGGTTCTACCTAGGTTAAGCTACGAAAAGTAACCTGAGCGAAGAATACTTCTACTCGGAACTATGAGCTAGATCCCCCTAGGTGAAAATGTTCTACCTGGGTTAAGGTACGTAGAATATCCTGAGCGAAGAGTGATTCTACCCAGAAACTTTGAGCTGGATTCTCCTAGGCGAAAAGGTTCTACCTAGGTTAAGCTACGTAAAACAACCTGAGCGAAGAGTACTTCTACCCGCAAGTATGAGCTGGATCCCCCTAGGCGAAATGGTTCTGCCTGGGTTAAGCTACATAAAACAACTTGGGCGAAGAGTACTTCTACCCGAACTATGAGATGAATCCCCCTAGGCGAAAAGGTTCTACCTGGGTTAAGCTACGAAAACCAATCCTGGGCGAATAGTATTTCTACCCGGAAACTATGAGCTGGATCCCCCTAGGCGAAAAGGTTCTACCTGGGTTAAGCTACGTAAAACAACCTGGGCGAAGAGTACTTCTACCCGAACTATGAGCTGGATCCCCCTAGGTGAAAAGGTTCTACCTGGGTTAAGCTACAAAAATCAATCCTGGGCGAATGGTATTTCTACCCGGAAACTATGAGCTGGATCCTCCTAGGTGAAAAGGTTCTACCTGGGTTAAGCTACAAAAATCAATCTTGGGCGAATAGTATTTCTACCCGGAAACTATGAGCTGGATCCCCCTAGGCGAAAAGGTTCTACCTGGGTTAAGCTACGAAAAACAATCCTGGGCGAATATTACTTCTACCCGAAAACTACGAGCTGAATCCCCCTAGGCAAAAAGGTTCTACCTGGATTAAGCTACGTAAAACAGCCTGGGCGAAAAGTACTTCTACCCGGAACTATGAGCTGGATCCCCCTAGGCGAAATGGTTCTACCTGGGTTAAGCTACAAAAAATAGCCTGGGCGAAGAGTGCTTCTACCCGTAACTATGAGCTGAATCCCCCTAGGCAAAAATGTTCTACCTGGGTTAAGCTACGAAAATGAGAGGTACGAACAATAGTTATGCATGCTAAAAATAAAGGAAAGTGGAGATTTTGAGGAAACTTACCTTTGGCGACATTCGTCCTTTAGAAATCACCATTCTTTACTGTTTTGTTCATGCTGCAAACAAAGAAAAATTGTGAGTTTTGAAAATAGTGGTCAGTTTGTGGCTTTGATGTCTTTGGAAGCTTGGCTTTGTGCCCATCTTCTTTTGATGATGATTTCAACCTGCCACTAGATATTTCCTGAATACCACTAGCATGTCTGGACCCAGAGAGCCTTTGACTTTTCAAACTTTTACATGACGGTTGGTCGCGTGGGACTTAACCTTTTCAACTTTGTTTTGCCTTTGTGGAATTTCACTTTCGACTTCTTTCCTCCGAAACTTTCAATTTCTGAGAATTGGGGAACCTTTAGCTTTTCAAACTTTGCTAAAAACAGTTAGCCACTTGGGACTTAACCTATTCAACTTCATTTTGCCTTGTAGGCACTTTCAATTTGATTTCCTCTTTACAAGAGTTTTTGATTTCTAAGCATCAGCCGCCATGGCCAGTCTGGGTCGACTTGATGTCGCTGCCGAGTCTTGGTGCCTTTTTGCATATTAGCTTGTATCAAACAAAAGCCCTGTAAATCAGTCTTGCTATCCCTTCTTTGCCTTAGTTTTGGAACAGAGTTAGACCAAAATGGATTCGAAGAAAAACAAATAATGGAATGGACAATGAATTTAGACAAGAGGTATCCCTTTCGGGGAAGGAAAGAATGACTTATCTGGAGTATATACGGACTTCAATGAACATGACATGCCTTTTGGACTTGATGTCTGATCTGTGTAAACCGTCCGACTCTTAGAAATTCATCACAACTTTTGCCTCGAAACCTAGAAACCTTGCCCAGGATTATCAATACCAATGGCTGTGAAGATTCTCTTTTCGATCAGTAGTGCACTTTGCGAGTTTTCACCAGCTAAACTCTCTCAATTCTCTTCTCACCATCGCCTTATAGTGCCCTTTGCGGGTTTTCACTAACAAGACTCTCTCATTTTTATTTTTTTTGCTCGTCATTGCCCTATGGTGCCCGTGAGGGTTTTCACCAATAAGACTCTCTCATTTTATTTCCCTCATTTTGGTGGCATCAGATCCAAGTGATTGTATCCTCCAATTCTTGAAAATTCTCGTTGATTGATCGGAAGGACTTGAAAAAGATTTGGGTAATAAGGATTTGGACTGAATTACAACTTTGGAACCTCTCAGGCGAAACCATCGCCGAACCATTATAACACCTGCCCCAGTTTCAACTTTTGAGAGAATGTAGATTTTTATTTTGGTGTGACTGAACCCCAGAGAGAGGCTGCCTACGTATCCTTTCGGAATCAAGTCGAACGTAGTTCGATTAACATGAACTTGTTTGATTTTTTTTTTTTCATTTTTTTTCTTCTTTTTATTTGTTTTTAAAAAAAAAAAAATATAACATCTTCAGGTTCCAAAGAGGGTAATCAAAGAAAGGTAACCGGCTCAAAAGGTTTAGCAAAGGGTTGATGTTGTTTGGATAGCGAGAATGAAAGCCTTCATCATCCCAATCAGAGAACATTAATGCTATATAGAAGGTCAAACATAGTACCTTTTGACTGCATCCGCGTTGACGGTTGTTTCAGGGACACTTTCTTCGTTGCTTTCCAGGTACAACACTCTATTTTGCAGTACTCTCATTACAATGTATGTACCTTTCCAATTTGGAGCCAATTTTCCTTTAGCTTCTTCATGAGTTGGGAGGATACGTCTCAGAATGAGTTGTCCTATTTTAAATTTATTGGGCCGCACTTTCTTGTTGTAGACACGGACCATTCTTTGTTGGCACAACTGCCCGTGGCAAATTGCGGCCAGTCATTTTTCATCCATCAGTGTCAATTATTTCAATCGGTTCTTGACCCAATGTTTATCCTCAATCCCGGCTTCAACAATGATCCGAAGAGAGGGAATCTCAACTTCGTTCCAATTTTCTATTTATTTTCTTACAAGCCTTGTCTTCAAAATATTTTGTTTCTTGATCTATTATTTCGGGGTCTGACAACGTTTTAGGATCTGGGCATGAAGTCCGCAAGCATGTCATGTCATTAAAATCTGCATTAACAGAACTAAAAAGAGAATAAGAAAAATGACAAGATTAAGAAAAGAAACATTCCCCGACAATGAAATATTAATTTCATTTGATTTTTTTTTTTTTTAAGTTTTTAAGATAGAAGGGTTTACATCAGAAAGCAAAGCAGTGAAGTAAAAATATTCGGATTAGATCCTGAAATAATTCGGATGCAGAAAAGATAGCAAGACCGGCTACCGAGACTCCCATATGACAGAGAACTTTTCAGGTTTGGCGCCCGTTTTTAGGTTTCTCTTCTGTCTCGGCAATGGCTGCAATGGCCTTCAGTGCCAGATCAAATTCTTCATCTTCACAGACCATTCCGATTACTAGCCCATTGGTGTGAGTAGGCAGAGAATTGTTCATCATGTTAGGTGCCTCTTCATCCCTAAGTACTATTTCCTTGACATTGATGAGGTCTTCCACTGCTCTCTTAAGAGTCTAACAGTCTTCTGTATCATGTCTGACTGCTCTAGAGTGGTATTCACATCTAGCATTAGCCTGGTGCGAATGAGACTCAGGATTTGGCCGGTTCGGGGCTACTGGCCACAGTAGACCTAGCCTGACTAGCTTTTGGAACAAGATCGAGTATGATTCACCAACAGGGGTAATCCATGTCGGGAGGCTCTCTCTCTTCTTCTTTTTTTTCCTTTTTTTTTGATTTTTGTTTTTCATATCTTGATTTGTTTTCTCTTTTTGTTGTTTTTCGCTCTTTGTTTTTCTCTGTTATTTTTTTTTCACTCTTTCTCTTTCTTTTTTTTTTCACTCAATGTTTTTTCGATTTTTTTTTTTCTCAATTTGTTTATGGCTATGATCGAATCCGATGGGAATCGCCTATGTATCATGACGCCGCATGAATCAGATCATTACTTAGTTCAGGAATACCGGGAACAAAGTACTTAAGCTAGCTCTTTTTTTCTTTTGGAATGTTTGAAAAGAAGAATTCTTAAAGGAGAAAGAAAATATTTTTTTTTTTTGGATTTTGATTATTTTTGTTTTTTGGATTTTTTGGGAGAAAGACTTCTAGAGAAGGAAAAAAAACATATTTTTGGATTTTGATTTTGATTTTTTTTTCAAATGAAAGACTTCTAAAAAGAAAGAAAATATTTTTGGTTTTTTTTTTCGGTGAGAAATCAGACCCGTGTAGATCGTTGGATCAGAAATAAAATAGATAAACTAACTCTTTTTTATATACAATTAATCCGACAAAATTTCCTAGCAAAGAAAATATTTTTTTTCGATTGTTTTTTTTTGGAATTGGTGAAAGAAAAACTTCTAAAGTAGAAAAAAAAAATTTGGATTTTGGGAGAAAGACTTTTTTTTTTTTTAAAAAAAAAGGAAGAAAATATTTTTGGATTTTTGGTCTCTCTCTCTCTCTCAAAAAAAAAAAAAAAGGAAGCTTCTAAAGAAGTAATTAAAGGAAAATATCTTTTTGGATTTTTTAAAAATTGGGGGCCGAAACCGATGAGGTTTGCCTTCGTATCTCACATCCGGTGAGAATCAGACCCGCGTAGTTCGATGAAAATCAACTATGTTCTTTTTTTATTTTTATTTTTTATTTTAATGAAAATTAATCTTCAAAAACCATATGCGCTAGACCACATCATTTTTTCTCTGTTCGTTCAACTGATTTATGCTAAAGTCGGTCGACATGCAAGCCTCCCAAATAATGCAACAAGTAGCACATAACATGACATAATGGTTTCAACCAGGTACCTGTCCTAAAACAGAACTCGGCCCATAAGTCGACTGCTGTTAAGTCAAATGCACATGATGCAAATAAATCGTAGCCTACTGGGGGTATTCATTGCTTGTGGCTTGTTCTTCTAAGTTTGTAAATCCTAAAGGAGATGGTATCTAGACCTGGCTTACCCGGACGGATAACCCGAGCCGAGGAGCGTCAAGCATTACCAGTAGTAGAACAACACTGTCTAGCTAACGGCTCTCCCGCCTAAACATATGTGACTAAATCCTTCACCAGAAACTAGTAGGCTAACTGGCTTTATCTCAAGACAGAAATTTTGTGATGCTGGTAGGCAAACACAACATAACTAATTATCAGAAGACTCAGAGGGATGCGAGAGAAGATACAATTTATATGTACAGTTCAACAATATCAAAACGGTAAAAACTCGACAAGTAACACATTAGACTCAAATAAATCATAATATATACAAAAATTAATAAAGCCAAATAAAATCAATGTACAAGCTCGAATTCTTGAAGTCCCCAGCAGAGTCGCCAGAGCTGTCACACCCCTTTTCTACCCCCAAAATGATAAAATGTCTGTTATGGATTATGGATGGTGGGTTAAAGAGTTTCTCCCATTAAAGTGACAAACTTGAATAGAGATTATTTTATTTATAGAGTCGCCACTTAGAATTGATTTTTTGGGTGTTCCAAGTCACCTTTTGTTTGAATCCCTATTCAATGGAAGGTTTGACTCTATTATTATTAGTCTGCAAAAACAAAGTCCGGGTAAGGAATTCTGTTGACCGGGGAGAAGGTGTAAGGCATTCCCCGAATCTTGTGGTTGTAGCACGATCGCTTTATTGACTATAACTTGGCTTGAATTAATTTTTGGATAAACTGTGATTTATTAGTTTTCATGTTTTATCTACCCACTTTTAATTATTAAAAAATAGAATTATCTTTAAAACGAATCACATGTATGAATTCATTTTTTATTGTGCCAAAATCATGTCACGCGTACGTGTACACAATTAATAGCATTTTATTATATTAAGATTATTTTGGACAAAGTTGCGTGAACACATACTTCAGTTTTAATTTTGGAAATCGCAATTATGTCATGCGAACATATACATAATCACGATGATTTGATTAATTAGGAGCGCACCTAAAGCATTCTAACGCATTCATGATTTGTTTCTTTTCCCTAAGTTTGAAATTACCGTGAGGCCAAGAATGAGTAATATAATCTACTTCAAACTAAATTAAAACACATTTCATAAAGACCTTGTATACTTTTCCAAATTTAAAATTAACATTTTTATTTTTTTTACTATTCACGAGATTCCCTTTTCCACAAAAGGTTAAACATCCAGCAAACATAGAAAGCAGATGCAATCTACTGCTCCAACATTTACAATTATTATAACATTAATATAAAAGACAGAAGCATCTTCCACCACGAAATCTAATGAACCGAAAAAAGATTAAACAACATCCATACATGCTTAACATTTATTCAAGCCCAAAACGATAATAACCAATATTAATTAAAAGAAAAGTTAGAGATTGACCTTTATATTGATGAGCAAAGTTGAAAATTTATAATTTAATCTGAACAAACAGAGCAATAACCGTAGGACTAGAACGCTGAAGCTACGAACCGGAACCTCGACATAGAAGCCTCGCCGGATCTTCGACGGAGTTTGGTTGCTCGACTGCTTTTCGCCGGAATGGATGGTTGTTTACGGTGAAGACAAGGACGGTTTCAGGTGGTTTGAAGGGTTATTTTGCAGCAACTTTGAGGCGAGTTTGGTTTTTCAGCTCGGTTTTCAGGTGGTTTAAGGGAGATTTATGGACTGTCTTTAAAGCTTTTTGGTTGCTCATTTTTAGAGCTGAAAGTGACAGCTTTTCATGGCTGAAACGGGCTGGAGGTGGTGGAGATTTTCATGGCTATTTTCAGTTCCGTTTTTGGGTTGAGGAGGTCGAGATTTGTAGCTGGTTTTTGGGCGTTTTTTGGAGCTGGATTATTATTTTTTTGGACGCCCTTTGGTCACTTCGTGGAGCTGTTTTTATGGGAATTTCAGCTGCATTTTTTGTGCAAAATGCTGCATTTTTTCCAGATCTGTCCTTCTTGTTTTTGTGTGTTATGTGTGTCTTTTAATAGCTGAAAATGGGTATGGGGTTTATGATAGGGGACAAGCATGGGGGACAAGGAGTGGGGAACAATGGAGAGTGGAATGAGGAGTAAAGTGTGGGGAGACAAGCATGGGGGACAAGCATGGGGGGCAAGCGTGGGGTACAAGGGAAAGTGGAGTGGGGACACGCGTGGGAAGCAGGAAATATTAAAGCACGGTCAAAAATTAGGTGCTCACAGCATGCCCCTCTTTGCTTGGAAACATTAAAAGTGTTCAGGCAAAGATAAAGTGAGCCGTGTGACTAAGTNTACCCACTTTTAATTATTAAAAAATAGAATTATCTTTGAAACGAATCACATGTATGAATTCATTTTTTATTGTGCCAAATTCATGTCACGCGTACGTGTACACAATTAATAGCATTTTATTATATTAAGATTATTTTGGACAAAGTTGCGCGAACACATACTTCAGTTTTAATTTTGAAAATCGCAATTATGTCATGCGAACGTATACATAATCACGATGATTTGATTAATTAGGAGCGCACCTAAAGCATTCTAACGCATTCATGATTTGTTTCTTTTCCCTAAGTTTGAAATTACCGTGAGGCCAAGAATGAGCAATATAATCTATTTCAAACTAAATTAAAACACATTTCATAAAGACCTTGTATACTTTCCCAAATTTAAAATTAACATTTTTATTTTTTTACTATTCACGAGATTCCCTTTTCCACAAAAGGTTAAACATCCAGCAAACATGGAAAGCAGATGCAATCTACTGCTCCAACATTTACAATTATTATAACATTAATATAAAAGACAAAAGCATCTTCCACCACGAAATCTAATGAACCGGAAAAAGATTAAACAACATCCATACATGCTTAACATTTATTCAAGCCCAAAACGATAATAACCAATATTAATTAAAAGAAAGGTTAGAGATTGACCTTTATATTGATGAGCAAAGTTGAAAATTTATAATTTAATCTGAACAAACAGAGCAACAACCGTAGGACTAGAACGCTGAAGCTACGAACCGGAACCTCGACATAGAAGCCTCGCCGGATCTTCGACGGAGTTTGGTTGCTCGACTGCTTTTCGCCGGAATGGATGGTTGTTTACGGTGAAGACAAGGACGGTTTCAGGTGGTTTGAAGGGTTATTTTGCAGCAACTTTGAGGCGAGTTTGGTTTTTCAGCTCGGTTTTCAGGTGGTTTAAGGGAGATTTATGGACTGTCTTTAAAGCTTTTTGGTTGCTCATTTTTAGAGCTGAAAGTGACAGCTTTTCATGGCTGAAACGGGCTGGAGGTGGTGGAGATTTTCATGGCTATTTTCAGTTCCGTTTTTGGGTTGAGGAGGTCGAGATTTGTAGCTGGTTTTTGGGCGTTTTTTGGAGCTGGATTATTGTTTTTTTGGACGCCCTTTGGTCACTTCGTGGAGCTGTTTTTATGGGAATTTCAGCTGCGGTTTTTGTGCAAAATGCTGCGTTTTTTCCAGATCTGTCCTCCTTTTTTTTGTGTGTTATGTGTGTCTTTTAATAGCTGAAAATGGGTATGGGGTTTATGATAGGGGACAAGGAGTGTGGAACAATGGAGAGTGGAATGAGGAATAAAGTGTGGGGAGACAAGCATGGGGGACAAGCATGGGGGGCAAGCGTGGGGGACAAGGAAAAGTGGAGTGGGGACACGCGTGGAAAGCGGGAAATATTCAAGCACGGTCAAAAATTAGATGCTCACAATGCCCATGCTCCTAGAGTGCGCTCACATGTCTGGGAACACTTTGAGGTGGTAGAAAAAAATGAAGAAATTCGCAAAGTAGAGTGCAAGAACTGTGGTCGAGTCTTTAATGTTCATCGAAAGTAGGAGGGCATATATGGTTTAAGGAAGCATATCAAGGGTTGCCTTGAGCGTCTTCTAAAAATTCGTATTTAAGTTGAATTGAGACAGTTTGTGTTATTTAGAATTTATTAGACTTATTTAAGCTTAATATGTTAGTTTATTAGACAATTTGCTCTTATTCGCATTTGGCAGTAGTAAACACTAAACTTTTAATTGTTGTAAACTTTCAATTTGCAAGTTCAAAAATAAAAAAATCAAAATAGAACCTTTTTTGGTAATTAAAATTTTTTATTAATTACCTGTGAGAATTACAAGCCAGGGGAGATTACTCCAGATCTACCCCTCTCAGAAATAGCACAAAATATCCCTACGATTGTCTACTCTACACCACCCCTTTCTAGACATAATTTCTACTACAAAGAACTCACACACTCATATAAGACTCTATTGTTTCTAACTCTAATACATAGAGTAGTCTTCAGTGAGTTCACTAGAGCCTCTGCGTTCCTGCATTTGTTCTGAAATACTCTTCCGTTTCTTTCGATTCACAAATCAATCACTATAGCAGCAAACCCAGCTTTAAGTAGCTTGCCTCGTGCACTTTTACCCTTTGAGTTCTGCAACACCCAATGACATTCATGTTCCTAACTAAGTATGGTTCTTGTCCATTTCATCCACTCTAAAATTTTTTGCCAAACACCTCTTATATAAGAGCACTGAAAGAATAAGTGGTTAGCAGATTCATCAGCTACATTACATAAGACACATGTTGCATCCACATTCATACCCCAGCCCAACATCACTTCCTTTGTTCTCAATCTACCATGTAGTGCAATCCATAGAATGAATACTTGTTTGGGACATGAGACATTATGGTAGATCAGGTTTCTCCATGGCACGGCTGTAGTGATTTTCTCAACCAAGGGCTGGAGTCTACTGACATAAGATAAGCTTCTAGCCATCCATGTAGTGATTCTTGTAGTGATTTTCTCAACCAAGGGCTTACATTGGGAAATGGTAAGCTTCTTGGTAGACAACAACAACAACAACAACAACCCAGTATAATCCCACTAGTGGGGTCTGGGGAGGGTAGTGTGTACGCAGACCTTACCCCTACCCTGGGTAGAGAGGCTGTTTCCAAATGACCCTCAGCATCCTTCCCTCCAAGAACTCCCCACCTTGCTCTTGGGGTGACTCGAACTCACAACCTCTTGGTTGGAAGTGGAGGGTGCTTACCATCAGAGCAACCCACCTTGTCAAACTTCTTGGTAGACAATGGTTCACCAATATATTTGAAAGGGAGCTCTCATAACTCATATCCCAGTAGATGCAGAATAGCTTGTTTGGTAGCTTCATCCACCCCTCCAAACTATACTTGGCTTTTTGACATATTAGTCTTTAATCCTGAAGCTGCTGAGAAGATATTAAATTTGTCCCTAAGAAGTTGAACAGAAAGTACATCCCCTCGAGCAAATAATAGGAGATCATCCGCAAAGCAAATATGTGTAATTTTCAGCTTTCCACATCTATGATGAAAATTAAAATCAGGATTTTCTGCTAATGTAGCCAAACATCTATTCAGATATTCCATTAAGAGGACAAATATATAAGGGGACATATGATCCCCTTGTCTTAGTCCTCTCTTAGCCTACATAGTGTCTGTCAAGTGTCCATTGATCAAGAATGTATAGCTAACTGTAGTAATACATGTCATGATCCATGATATCATCATACTGGGAAATCTGAGTTCCATAAGTATGTGTCTAATGAAATGCCACTCTACTGAATCATACGCTTTTTGTAAATTCACCTTGATCATACATCTAGCGGACACGTGTTTTCTGGTATAACCCTTGACCATCTCATGGCTTAAAATAATGTTATCAGATATCAACCTTCCTGGGATAAAAGCTGACTGGCTAGTCCTACCAGTATACAAATCACATTTTTCAATCTCTTAGTAATCACCTTGGATATAATTTTATACAATATCTAATAACATGCAATTGGTCTGAAGTCTCCCACTGTTTCAGGGTGAGATTTTTTTGGGATCAAGGTTACCACTATATTGTTTATAGCCCTCAACATCCTATTCCCCCGAAAGTATTACTGTATTGCCAGACAAATATCACCCCTTATGATGTTCCAAGTTGTCTTGAAAAAACAAGCATTGAATCCATCTATTCCAGGGGCTTTCTTATCCTCTATTTCGAATAGAGCCTCTTTAATCTCAGTATCTGTGATCTCTCTGGTCAGATCTTATTGTTGTGATATTAATAAACTTGTATCATTTCTCATGATATTCAAATCCACACCAGGGATAGACTCATCAGCTGAACCCAAGAGATTGCTGTAGAACTATAGGAAAGCTCTTTCAATATCCTTATATTGTCGAAGTAGGTTTCCGTTATCATCTTTCAGTATAACTACATTGTTAACATTTGCCCTAGCGTTCATACAAGAAAAAAAGTATTTATTATTGCCATCTCCTTCAGCTATCCAGTGAGCCTTGAATTTATCTTTTAGTATTTTCTCCTGAAGTGATAGCCATTTATTCATATCCCCTAATATAGACTTTTCCAGCTCCAAAAGAGTATTGTCGATTTGCACTGTTAGGAGTGACTGGATATGCTGCAGTTTATCTCTTGTTTCCTTAACTCTGTTATCTTTACTCCCCATCTCCCCATGCATCAATTGCTTCAGAGGCTCTTTGCAAAGTTTCAGCTTCTGCCACACTTGATACATATAAGACCCATGAATAGTCTGCCTCCATACTGAAGTTACTTCTGGTAGAAACTTGTCATGTTTAGCTAATATATTGATAAATCTGAAGGGCTTCCTACCTTGATGCTTATTAGTTGTGAATTCTATGTGTATGGGTGAATGATCAGGGAAATGATTCTCTTTATATTGAGCTGTAATGTTACATACTCCAAAATCCACTCAGTATTGCATAAAGCCCTATCAATTCTACTCCATACATGTCCATTAGTCCAAGTAAAGAACCTACCAGTAGTTTTCATATCCACCAGATTAAGAGAATCAATAGTATGCTGGAAATCTCTAGTTTTTGCCTCAACCATTGTTTGTCTTTCAATTCTATCATTCAACCATAATGGAGTATTAAAATCTCTTACTAGGCACCAAGGTCTAGTTATGTTTTTGCCAATGCTTTGTAAACCAGCCCATAGTGCTTTCCTTTCTTCAATAGTATTTATGGCATATATCACAGTAAATTCACAAGAAAACAAAGAGTACCTATCCACCAAAAGACAATGGATGAACTGAGCATTAGTTTCTATGATAGTGACATTAACAAGGTTCTACTGCCATAATATCCAGATTCTCCCATTATCTGACCCAACATAATTATTAGTAAATGTCCATCCCTTTGCTACTCTAGCAATACTAGTAGCGAAGTTCCTCTCCTTCACCTTAGTTTCTAACAAACCAACAAACACAATATTAAAATTCTTAAGATATTTACACATCTCCCCTTGTTTGAAGGCCTTATTCACGCCCCTCACATTTCACACTACACCATTCATTGAGCAGGTATTTTAGTTCCTCCCTCGGGAGTTTTACCAGCTCCCAAGATCCCTGCAATTCCTGCAGCAAGTGGTGAGTAAGTATTCTGCAACCTAACCGGAGACTTACTAGGCACCACAACTGTCTGCTACACCACTGCAGTTAATATGATTTCTGAATACCACCTGGAGTTGAAGTAGAGCCAGTAGCAGTCATCTCCCCTGTTAGTAGGCCCTGACTCATCTTCCCTTATAGCATAGGGAAATTGGAATCATTCTTGACTGGATTGCTTTCTGGAATGAGATTCTTCTGTTGCTTCTCAGGCATCATAACAGGTGCTTGTACCACCCTTGTTTGGTGAGGTACATGTTGCCCTATTTGTATCCCTTGTGGTCTCCATTGCATATTCATCCATGGCTTGTGACCCTTATACTCGCCTCTTGCTTTGGTATTCTTCTTGTTAAAGTTCTCTCGTACCTGCCCTTGTTGAGTATTGCCCTCCTTTGGTGTCACGGCCCAAAATCCAACTAATCGTGATGACACCTAACCCAACCCGTTAGGTAAGCCAATTAACAACTATCCAATTTAATGAGATTTATTGAGACAAATGAATGATAAAATAACTGAACCTTTATACATTTTCCAGGACTGGTAGTACAAATCATGAGCTTCTAAGATTTAGAATTTATAAAGCTGGTATGAAATAAAATACATAATCTGTTTGAAATATACATGAACAGATTAAAAATTCTAAAACTACCAAGATAAAGAGGTAGCTATGACCGGAACGCAGGTACATCTTCAAATCCACNAATAGTATTTATGGCATATATCACAGTAAATTCACAAGAAAACAAAGAGTACCTATCCACCAAAAGACAATGGATGAACTGAGCATTAGTTTCTATGATAGTGACATTAACAAGGTTCTACTGCCATAATATCCAGATTCTCCCATTATCTGACCCAACATAATTATTAGTAAATGTCCATCCCTTTGCTACTCTAGCAATACTAGTAGCGAAGTTCCTCTCCTTCACCTTAGTTTCTAACAAACCAACAAACACAATATTAAAATTCTTAAGATATTTACACATCTCCCCTTGTTTGAAGGCCTTATTCACGCCCCTCACATTTCACACTACACCATTCATTGAGCAGGTATTTTAGTTCCTCCCTCGGGAGTTTTACCAGCTCCCAAGATCCCTGCAATTCCTGCAGCAAGTGGTGAGTAAGTATTCTGCAACCTAACCGGAGACTTACTAGGCACCACAACTGTCTGCTACACCACTGCAGTTAATATGATTTCTGAATACCACCTGGAGTTGAAGTAGAGCCAGTAGCAGTCATCTCCCCTGTTAGTAGGCCCTGACTCATCTTCCCTTATAGCATAGGGAAATTGGAATCATTCTTGACTGGATTGCTTTCTGGAATGAGATTCTTCTGTTGCTTCTCAGGCATCATAACAGGTGCTTGTACCACCCTTGTTTGGTGAGGTACATGTTGCCCTATTTGTATCCCTTGTGGTCTCCATTGCATATTCATCCATGGCTTGTGACCCTTATACTCGCCTCTTGCTTTGGTATTCTTCTTGTTAAAGTTCTCTCGTACCTGCCCTTGTTGAGTATTGCCCTCCTTTGGTGTCACGGCCCAAAATCCAACTAATCGTGATGACACCTAACCCAACCCGTTAGGTAAGCCAATTAACAACTATCCAATTTAATGAGATTTATTGAGACAAATGAATGATAAAATAACTGAACCTTTATACATTTTCCAGGACTGGTAGTACAAATCATGAGCTTCTAAGATTTAGAATTTATAAAGCTGGTATGAAATAAAATACATAATCTGTTTGAAATATACATGAACAGATTAAAAATTCTAAAACTACCAAGATAAAGAGGTAGCTATGACCGGAACGCAGGTACATCTTCAAATCCAGCTCCCGCCATACACAGTAACATCAGCATCCAACATCTTCACGCAAGGTGCAGAAGTGTAGTATGAGTACAACTGAGCCATGTACTCAATAAGTAACAAACCTAACCTTAGGTTGAAAGTAGTGACGAACTTGGACAAGGGTCAGAGTCCAAAACCAACAACCAGGAACAACTCATAACAATATAACTAAAGTGGTACAAGTAATAACTCAAAGATATAATGCTCAGCTCGTTCACAGTTTCGGAAAATAGGCATATTCTTTATGTATAACAGTAGAAACCTAAATCTTTTACCGAAATCACCAAAATATGAGTAAGTTTGTAAAACGGTGATTTTTCCCAAAACTTTCAACAGGTAAATGTTTTATTTATCAGATGGCACGAGGAAAGTACGTTTCTATGCCTACATGTCAATGTGTATGTGAAGTCATGAATAATGCAATACCGTACAGCATGAGGAAAATACATCTTTATGCATTTATGTCAAGTGTGCATGTCAAATGAAATGCAACGCAATGATAAAACCATATGCATGCTCTCAGAGTATTAATTCGCTTAGTCCTCCCAGTCACTCGGTCCTCCCAATCACTTGGTACTCGGCACTCGCACTCGACACTCGACACTTGCACTCAGTAGGTACCTGAGCTCACTGTGGGTGTGCAAACTACGGAGGGGTAGAGCGAGCCTAAGCGCTATAATAAGCCAATCATGGCATAAATCAATAAAGCCCGCTGCGACGTGTAACCCGATACCATAAACATCCTCACAATCAGGCCCTCGACCGCACTCAATCATCAATCTCCCCAGTCTGCCGGCCTCACAAATCGCATGCCAATCTGCCCAAACAATGATAATATGATGTGAGACAAATGATAACGGAGACTGAGATATGATATGCAGTGTATGAGTGTGACTGAGTATGTAATTGCAATTTAAGCAAATAGCTCAACAACAAAAATGACCCCAGTGGGTCCCAACAGAATAAGCATATATCCCAAACATGGTTTCTAACATGGATCACAACTCAATTACACTAGCACGTAGAAATCTCGTGGATAAAGACAAGATTAGGTAACTACACAGTATCATAAAAATAACCGAGTCATAATTCACACGGTGTACTATCACGCCCCAATTTTTCCTTTATTGGGTATCGTGATGGCACCTAATCTTAGGGACTAGGTAAGCCTAACATTTACTGAATAACAATAATAATTAAATAACATCTAATAATTTTCTGAAAATGAAAATCTCTATAAAATTTACAATTCCCAAAACCGGTAGTACAAGTCATAAGCTCTACAGAGTTTGGTACAAATTTCTAAATACAACTGTTTGGTAATAGGTAAAAGAGTGTGAATACAAAATAGGAAGGTGACTCTGAAGCCTGCGAACGCAGCAGCACGTTTACCATGAGTCTCCACAGCAACAAGTCCGCACAGCTAGCTAATGATCAACTGACTTTAAAATACCTGGATCTGTACAAAAAATATGCAGAAGTGTAGTATGAGTACACCACGGTGGTACCCAGCAAGTATCAAGACTAACCTCAGTGGAGTAGTGACGAAGAACAATCAAGACACCTACTGGACTAAATAACCTGAACAAGTATAAGTATAGAAACAACAGAGTATGATATCGACATAAAGACTACGCAAAGTGACAATTAATACGGTAGTTGCAATAAGGAAGGAAAACAACAACTATCAGTGGGACATCATAATAATAACATAGAAGAATGAACGAAAACATAGCCTAAGTCCGATAATCACAGAGAAAGAAAGGACAAGTAACAACCCAACAATATGACAGCTTTCACACCGGGTTTTAGTCAATAAACTCCATGAGGTACCGAACCTCATACTATTCATAACTCACGGGTTCCAATACCTGAACCCTAACACTTGGCATCATGTGCCCTCATTACACTTCATTGACTCGCGTGCCAAATAGAGTTATTCTCACATAGAAGGCAAGTAAACAAGGGTGTTCATCTATACTCAACAATATCAAGAAATCTTCTTAACCGGTAAGAGTGCTCAACTACGTGTATGCTTGTGCAAGTGTCTTAACATAGTTCACGCCAGCTAGTAATTACAGGAAAAAGAAATGGACAGCGCGAAGAATGTTTTCACACAACTTTCCACAAGGTAAAGCTCACACAGGTAAGTGTACCACTACACAGGTATCAACAACAAGAATGCCCTCAGTCCATCACAAGTCATCACAAATCAATCCCTGACATAGCCCACCTTGTCTCACCACGTATGCAATAGTAAAGTAAATACACGCCTTGGCTCGCCACACGTGCATAATAATGTTCCCACCTTATCTCGCCACATGCGCAACCCACACATATATATATCCCACCTTGTCACGCCGTATGTTCAAATATCAATAGTAACAATAGCACGGCA
>AWOL01S0005213.1:76194-88699 GCA_000715115.1 Nicotiana otophora
GCATGTGCAAATATCAATAGTAACAATAGCACGGCAGAAACCTCATGCAACCCCATAACAAAGAGATGTCAACAAAGGACACTCCCGAGATACTGTCTCGTAGTCCCAAAAGTAAATGCTCAACAGTGGATCTCTCGAGGTACCACCTCGTAGTCCCGGAAGTAAATATGCAAGACTGGGGGATCTTTTGAGGTACCGCCTCGTAGTCCTTAAGTAAATATGCAAGAACAACAAGTACAACAGCAACAATAACACTAATACAAGGGTACGACAAATAAATCAACTCAGAAATTCCAGAACTCAAAGGAACAGAGGAATTAATTCACAAGGAGTGGCCATAATAGAGAATGCTAGTCATAATAAGAACAACTCAACAAGAAAGGAAATATTATGTAACAACGGTCCACAATGTATAGTTCGACAATGAGGGAGCTAACACAAGGCGAATAATTCCAAATAAGGACAAGCCAACTAAAATATAGGATATCTAACTTCTTTTAAGGTTGACAATTAATAAAAAGATACAACAAATTCAATTAGTGATAAGCAGCAGAAAGATAATCATAGCCTCAATTAAGGATGAACAATTACAAAAGAGATAATTATAACTTCAAATAAAAATAAGTAGTTAGGGGAAAGATAACATGGCAATAGAAGAGATAACAATTTCAGTTAAGGCACAGACGACCCAAATAAGCATCAAGGGCGGATCATGAAGCAATTAATTCTAATTAAAGCAGGTAGAGGTAAAACTAGTAAGTAAGAGATGTATTCATAACATAACAAATCAGTGAATACAAGGACCTAAGAACCCTAAAAGGCCAACTTTCCACAAATAAGTCTGAGCACGTACTCGTCACCTCGCGTACACGGACTACAATTAGCATAGAAGACTCAAATCCTAAGGGGTAGTTCCCCCACACGAAGTTAGGCAAGGTACTTACCTCGAACCAAGCTCAATCAGTCGGTAACGATGCCTTTCCATGCATATCCGACTCCGAATGGCCCAAATCTAGCCAAAATCAATTACATACCAGAAATACAACTATAAAAAACTAATCTAATTAATGAAATCAAAGCTAAAGCAAGAATTAGAAAATCGCCCCAAAAAGTCGACCCGGGCCCACGTCTCGGAATCGGGTAAAAGTCATAAAATACGAACACCCAATAAACCACGAGTTCACTCGTACCAAAATTATCCAAATCCGAATCAAAACTCAAAAATTTATTTGAAGAACTTTCCAACTTTTTCCCAAATTTCTCAACCAAATTCCTTAATTAAATGATAAATTCAACTATAGATTTATGGAGTATAACTACAAATGAGTTAGGAATCATTACCCAATAGATTTCTCTGAAAAACCTTTGAATTATCGCCTCAATCCGAGCTCTCAAAGACCCAAAATGAAAATGGGATAAAACCCTCGAATTTGGCCTTTTCTGCCCAGCGATTTCGCTTCTGCGGGCTTCCAGTCACACCTGCGGAAATTCCATCGTAGGTGCGAAAATGACTTAAGTCCTCTGGTCCGCTTCTGTGAGCACAAGGCCGCACCTGCGAGTGCGCGCCTGCAGATTCTTGTCCGCTTCTGCAGAATCCTCACTCGGCTCGCCTTCCGCTTCTACGATCTCTTCTCCGCAGGTTGTCGCACCTACGACCACTGGTTACCTAGACCAGGGCCGTATCTATGAGCTCCCTTCCGCACGTACGAGTCCGCACCTGCGGCCACCCCACCGCAGGTGCGATTACACCAGAAGCTTGAAAGCTTCAACAACTACACAAGTCCAAATTTTGATCCGTTAAGCTTCTGAAACTCACCCGAGGCCCCCGGGACCTCAACCAAACATACCAACAAGTCCTAAAATACCATACGAACTTAGTCGATCCCTCAAATTACATCAAACACTAAAAACACGAATCACCCTCCGATTCAAACTTACTGAACTTGAAACTTTAAATTTCTACAATCGATGTCGAAACCTATCAAATCAACCCGGAATAACATCAAATTTTGCAGGCAAGTCCCAAATAACATAACAGAGTTGTTCTAACTCTCAGAATCGCATTCTGACCCCGATATCAAAAAGTTCACTTCCAGTCAAAATCTCCAAAAATTTGACTTTTGCCATTTCAAGCCTAAATCAGCTACAGGCTTCAAATTTACCGTCCGGACACGCTCCTAAGTCCAAAATAACCCAATGGAGTTAACAGAATCGCCGGAACTTCATTCCAGAGTCGTCTTCACATAGCTCCAACTACGGTCAAAATCCTAAGACTTAAGCTTCCGTTTTAGGGACTAAGTGTCCCAAATCACTCTGAATTATCCGATAATGAATTAAACCACATATGCAAGTCAATACACATAATACGAAGCTTCTCAGGGCCTTATGCCGCAGAACGGGACTTAAATTCTCAAAACGACTGGCCGGGTCATTACATCCTCCCCCTCTTAAACAAACGTTCGTCCTCGAACGTGCCAAGAATCGCCTCGAAGTCTTCAAATCACTAAAAGCACATAGCCAACATACACACGCGGGTGACCCCACGTCACCGCAATCCATATAAG
This sequence comes from Nicotiana otophora, assembly GCA_000715115.1. Classification (NCBI taxonomy): domain Eukaryota; kingdom Viridiplantae; phylum Streptophyta; class Magnoliopsida; order Solanales; family Solanaceae; genus Nicotiana; species Nicotiana otophora. The sequence goes on from AWOL01S0005213.1 coordinate 78,759, forward strand.
CCTGAAGACACCATCTACACTGTAATTCACCCTTTCTACCAACACCGATAAGCCTTAGAGTCGAAATTCTCACCTTCCATTCCTCTCCAAAAGAGTCGATTCTAAATCCATACCCGATATAAGTCTCAACCAACTGCAACAACTCATGCCTATACCCACAAGGTATGACCACTCAACCTGACACGCCACATATAGGCCCATAATAACATTTCTGATCATAATAGCTGCCCGTAATCAAAACCAGCACCGACAATTAGCCTCATATCCATTAGAACCCTATTCCAAACCTCCATAACACTGACAATAATGCAAGAAACATGAAGACCTCTTAACTATACACCCAAATCAACAAGTCACAACTAACACCACCAGGCACACACCCAGCAAGCTAAAACTCAAGAAGCATAGAACGAAAATGACTGAATATGTAAAGAGAAACACATAAGAGAAATATCAAATAAGCCCGACAGGCACAACTCTCTATCAGTACCATACTACGAATCAATTTAAAAAGGAAGAATCAAGGTATATGAACAAACCACAAGGATCTTATCCTGATATAACTTTCACCGCGGCACGCAGCCCGGCTCAAACATATCAAATCACATGGAATCGCGAGGGTCTCACCTTCAACTCTGAATCACAAGCCGAATACACATCATGCCAATTGAAATCTTTCACTAACTCAATTCTGCCAATAAAATCACAACATTTACTGAGCTCTCACCCTGATAGAGTATTAATTCACAAATCATGACCAAATTACTCAGGAATCACATCAAACCTGCCATAATAGACAACATGAATTCACTTCTAGTCTCGTGACTTTCAATAATGAATTAAAATAACGATAGACACGGCTATCACTCATAGAATCTCCCAACAGGGGCGAACACCTAAACATAATACTAGGTCATGAACTCACTCATAGGTGGGATAACAAATAGAGGACTCACCCCGATAAGCAGAATTGAAACAAAATACGAATGGTGCCCTTCTGTAACAAATTTAAAGCATACCTGTATGGCATCATCTGGCGTAACGGCCTCAAGCCTACTATATGAAACACTTCAATGGGCCGAGCCTTCCCCTCCTGAGCACCCTTTACTCACCTGAATACTCCGATGTGACACACCTGTCCAGAGTCTAGGATAATCTTTCACCCTATGGCTGGTATCTCCACACTCGAAGCAACCTGTCTGTTGATGTGGCTGTGGGAACTGTGCAGTACGGGTACTCTGAGACCCTTGAGCACCTGAAACACTATACGAAGCCTGAAGTGCAAATTGAACTGGCTGACCTATAAAACCTCTACCATGTCGTACACTGCCTCCAAAATAAGGACCACTAGATCTCTCCGGTATACGAGGCCTCCTCGCCTCCCTGTCCTCTCTCTCCTGACCTCGCATGTCCTCTCTCTCATGGCCCCGCATGTCTCCTCTCTCCTGATCCCACATGCCCTCTATTCGGCAAGCGATCCTTACCACCTGCTGAAACAAAACATCCGACTCTAACTCCCGAGCCATGCTGAACCGAATATCATGCCTGAGCCCCTCAATGAATCTACGGACATGCTCTTTAACTGTAGCGACTAATGCAGGTGTATGTCTGGACAAATCACTGAATCTAACGGCATACTCTGACACTGACATAATGCCTTGGCGCAGCTACTCAAACTCCACGCGCCATGCATCTCGAAGGGACTGAGGTACAAACTCTCTCAGGAACATCTCTGAAAACTGAACCCATGTAAGTGAAGCTGACTCGGCTGGGCTACCCAACTCATATGCCTACCACCACTGATAAGCCGCTCCCCTGAGCTGGAACGTAGCAAAAGCAACACCGCTCGTCTCCACAATACCCATAATACGAAGAATGCGGTGACATTCCTCCAGGAAACATAGGCATCGTCTGCCGCCAATCCACGAAGGTAGGAGGGTGGTACTTCTTGTACCTCTCAAGTCTAAGCTATTCTTCCTCAGATGCTGCTGCCCTAACCACAGGCTGAACTGGGACCACAAGTTCTGTCACCATGACACCTGGAACCTGACCAATATGAACTCGCTGCTCTGGAGTGTGGGCGGCGGGAGTCTGGGTTCCTCCCCCAGTCTGTGAAATAGCTAGTGCAACCGAAATCAACCCCGCCTGAGCCAATGTACCAAACATGCTAAGGAACTGTGCTAAGGTCTCCTGAAGTCCGGGGTAAGATCAAGAGCCTCATGTACCTGCCCCCCCAACTGGAGCTACTGGCGGCTTCTCAACTGCTGCTATGGTAGGTGCTCTAGCTGCGACATGTGCTCCTCGTCGGCCTCTGTCTCTGCCCATAGCGACATCTGCTCCGGGGGTAACGTCATCAGTAACTGCAGCTCGTGTCCTCACTATCTGTAAGAGAATAGAATGATAAAAGTTCAAACTTCGAGATCAATGAACACGCACGATAGGAATGAAAGAAATAAAACTGTCCTAATAGTTCCGTAGCCTCTCGAAGATAGGTACAGACGTCTCCGTACCGATCCGTAAGACTCTACTAAACTCGCTTATGACTCGTATCACCTATGAACCTAAAGCTCTAATACCAACTTGTCATGACCCAATTTTCCCTCTGTTGGGTATCGTGATGGCACCTAGTCTTAGGGACTAGGTAAGCCTTACATTTACTGAATAACAACAATAATTAAATAACATCTAACAATTTTCTGAAAATGAAAATCTCTATAAAATTTACAATTCCCATAACCGGTAGTACAAGTCATAAGCTCTACATAGTTTGCTACAAATTTCTAAATACAACAGTTCGGTAATAGGTAAAACAGTGTGAATACAAAATAGGAAGGTGACTCCGAAGCCTGCAAACACAGCAGCAGGTTTACCATGAATCTCCACAGCAACAAGTTCGCACAGCTAGCTAATGATCAACTGACTTCGAAATACCTGGATTTGTACAAATAATGTGCAGAAGTGTAGTATAAGTACACCACGGCGGTACCCAGTAAGTATTAAGACTAACCTCAGTGGAGTAATGACAAGGAACAGTCAAGACACCCACTGGACTAAATAACCTGAATAAGTATAAGTATAAAAACAACAGAGTATGATATCTACATAAAGACTACGCGAAGTGGCAATTAATACAGTAATTGCAATAAGGGGGGGAAATAACAACTATTAGCGGGACGCCATAATAATGACATAGAAGAATGAACGGAAACACAGCCTAAGTCCGATAATCACAGAGAAAGAGAGGACAAGTAACAACTTAACAATACGATAACTTTCACACCGGGTTTTAGTCAATAAACTCCACGAGGTACCGAACCTCATCCTATTCACAACTCACGGGTTCCAATACCTGAACCCTAACACTTGGCATCATGTGCCCTCATTACACTTCATTCTGACGACTCACGTGCCAAGTAGAGCTATTCTCACATAGAAGGCAAGTAAACAAGGGTGTTTATCTATACTCAACAATATCAAGAAAACTTCTTAACCGATAAGAGTGCTCAACTACGTGTATGCTTGTGCAAGTGTCCTAACATAGTTTCTCCTTATAGTAAGTACAGGAAAATGAAATGGACAGCGCGTAGAATGTTTTCACACAACTTTCCACAAGGTAAAGCTCACACAGGTAAGTGTACCACTACACAGGTATCATTAACAAGAATGCCCCTAGTTCATCACAAGTCATCACAAATCAATCCCTAACATAGTCCACCTTGTCTCGCCATGTGTGCAATAGTAAAGTAAATGCCCATCTTGTCTCGCCACACGTGCATAATAATGCTCCCACCTTATCTCACCACACGCGCAACCCATATATATATATATACACACACCGCCTTGTCATGCCGCATGTTCAAATATCAATAGTAACAATAGCACGACAGAAACCTCGTGCAACCCCATAACAAAGAGATGTCAACAAAGGGCACTCCCGCGATACCGTCTCGTAGTCCCAAAAGTTAATGCTCAACAGGGGATCTCCAGAGATACCGCCTCGTAGTCCCAAAAGTAAATATGCAAGGCAGGGGGATCTCCCGAGGTACTGCATCGTAGTCCCAAAGTAAATGCTCAACAGGGGATGTCTCGAGGTACCGCCTCGTAGTCCCAAAATTAAATATACAAGACATTGGGATATCTCGAGGTACCGCCTCGTAGTCCCAAAGTAAATATGCAAGAACAACAAGTACAACAACAACAATAACACTAATAAAAGGGTACGACAAATAAATCAACTCAGAAATTCCAGAACTCAAAGGAACAGAGGAATTAATTCACAAAGAGTGGCCACAATAGAGAATGGTAGTCATAATAAGAACAACTCAACAAGAAAGGAAATATTATGTAACAACGGTCCACAATGTACAGTTCGACAACGAGGGAGCTAATACAAGGCAAATAATTCCAAATAAGGACAAGTCAACTAAAATATAGGATATCTAACTTCTTTTAAGGTTAGCAATTAAGAAAGAGATACAACAAATTCAATTAGGGATAAGCAGCAGAAAGATAATCATAGCCTCAATTAAGGATGAACAATTACAAAAGAGATAATTATAACTTCAAATAAAGATAAGTAGTTAGGGGAAAGATAACATGGCAATAGAAGAGATAACAATTTCAGTTAAGACACAGATGACCCAAATAAGCATCAAGGGCGGATCATGAAGCAATTAATTCTAATTAAAGCAGGTAGAGGTGAAACTAGTAATTAAGAGGCGTATTCATAACATAACAAATCAGTGAATACAAGGACCTAAGAACCCAAAAAGGCCAACTTTCCACAAATAAGTCCGAGCACGTATTCATCACCTCACGTACACGGACTACAATTAGCATAGAAGACTTAAAACCTAAGGGTAGTTCCCCCATACGAAGTTAGGCAAGATACTTACCTCGAACCAAGCTCAATCAATTGGTAACGATGCCTTTCCACGAATATCCGACTCTGAATAAAATAAAAGCTAAAGCAAGATAAGTCTGCTGGTCCGCTTCTGCGAGCACAAGGCCACCCCTGCGAGGGCACGCCTGCGGATTCTTGTCCACTTCTGCGGAATCCTCACTCGGCTCGCCTTCCGCTTCTACGATCCCTTCTCCGCAGGAGCGGCTCCGCTTTTGCGCCCCTTTTGTCACACCTGCGACCACTGGTTACCCAGACCAGGGCCACATCTGTGAGCTCCCTTCCGCATGTGCAAATTTGCACCTGCGGCCACCCCTACCGCAGGTGCGATTACACCAAAAGCTTGAAAGCTTCAGCAACTACACGAGTCCAAATTTCGATCCGTTAAGCATCTGAAACTCACCCGAGCCCCCGGGACCTCAACCAAACATACCAACAAGTCCTAAAATACCATAAGAACTTAGTCGATCCCTCAAATCACATCAAACAATGCTAAAAACATGAATCACCCTCCGATTCAAACTTAATGAACTTGAAACTTTAAATTTCTACAACCGATGTCGAAACCTGTCAAATCAACTCTAATGACGTCAAATTTTGCAGGCAAGTCCCAAATAACATAACGGAGCTATTCCAACTCTTGGAATCGCATTCCGACCCTGATATTAAAAGGTCCACTTCCGGTCAAAATCTCGGAAAATTCGACTTTCGCCATTTCAAGCCTAAATCAGCTACAGGCCTCAAATTCACCGTCCTGACATGCTCCTAAGTCCAAAATTACCCAACTGAGCAAACGAAAATGTCGAAACTCCATTCCGGAGTCGTCTTCACACAGTCCCAACTACGGTCAAAATCATACGACTTAAGTTTCCGTTTTATTGACTAAGTGTCCCAAATCACTCTGAATCATCCAGTAACTGAATTCAATCACGCACGCAAGTTAATACACATAATATGAAGCTGCTCAGGGCCTTATGCCACCGAACGAGACTTAAATTCTCAAAATGACCAGCCGGGTCGTTACATGCACGCCCACACGCCCGTCACCTAGCATGTGTGTCACCTTAACACCAAACATATAACACGTATATTCGGGGTTCATACCCTCAGCACCAAGTTTAGAAGTATTACTTACCTTGAACAAGCCGAATCTAATACCGAGCAAGCCAAACAATACTCTAGAAATGCCATCCCGTGCGCATCAACCTCCGAACGGCTCGAAACTATCCAAAAGAAACTCAAATACATCAAATAATGCCTAAGGAAACAAACCCAATCAATAAAGGTCGAATCTTTAATCAAAAGTCCCAAAGTCAACCAAAAAGTCAAACTCGGGCCCGTACCTTGGAACCCGACAAAACTTATAAAATCCGACAACTCATTCATTACGAGTCCAACCATACTAGTTTCACTCAAATCCGACTCTGAATCGACGTACTCAAAAATTCACTTTATGAAATTTTAGACAAAAAATCCCCAATTTCTCTTTTAGATTCACCATTTAAATACCAAAAGCAAAGATAACATCATGTAAAATAATAAAAAATGAGTCAAAAATACCTATCTCAATTCAAATCCGACTTCAAATCGACCTCTAAATCCCTAAATTTCACCCCCTTAAGTTTTAGGGATAAAACCCACAAATCTCCAATCAAAACATGGGTTAATTCATAAATGAACTAGAATAATAATGTTAAAATACAAAAATCTGAGGTTATATATTGATCGCCATGAAAAAATGGAGAAGAACACCGCAAAAATCACCTTAAATGGAGCTCTAGAACTCAAGATATGCTCAAAATACTAAATAAACGCAGTTTGATTTTTTTAATATACAGGGAAAATCACTTTTGTGCTCAAAATTCGCACCTGCGGTCTGCCAGCTGTAATTTTCGCATTTGCGGTCCATCTTTTTACACCTGCGGGGTCACAGATGCGGACCCAACTTTGCATCTACGAAGCACCAATACCAGTTTTCTTCTTCGACACTAAAATGGGCATAACTCCCTCATACGATGTCTGAATTCGATGACTCTTTTTGCTATGACTCCGTAATTACAATACAGATCTAATGCTTTAATCAAAATAGAAATTGGATCTCATTTGCTTAATGTGGTACTATTTATGCTTGAAGAAACGACGTTGAAACATAAAAAACGAACTCAACACAACCCAAACCTATCCGAATTCACCCGAGCCCCTCGGGACCCCGTCCGAACATACCAATAAATCCTATATCATAACACAAACTTACTCGAAGACCCAAATCACGCATAAAAATATCAAAACCACGAATCACACCTCAAATCAAACTTAATGAACTTTTGAACTTTCAACTTCCAAAACTCGTGCCGAACTATATCAAATCAACTCGAAATGGCCTCAAATTTGGCACACAAGTCCCAAATGACATAACGAAGCTATTTTAATTTCCAGAACCATAATCCGAACCCGATATCATCAAAGCCAACTCCCGATCAAAGTTATGAACATTCCAAACCTTCAAATTTCCAACTTTCGCCAAATAGAGCTGAAACCTTCTAGAAATATTCAAATGCAAATCTGGGCATATGCCCAAGCCACAAATTACATTCGGACCTAACAGAACCATCAAAACTCTGATCCGAGGTCAAATACTTAAAAGTCAAACTTGGTCAACTATTCTAACTTAAAGCTTCAAACAAGAAATTCATTCTTCCAAACTAATTTTGAATCACCCGAAAACCGAAAGTGACGATGCACACAAGTCATAATACATCATACGATACTGCTCAAGACTTCAAATAGCTGAACGAAATACAAATGCTCAAAACGACCGGTCGGGTCGTTATATTCTCCCCCACTTAAACATACGTTCGTCCTCGAACATGCCCAGAGTCGTTCCAAAGCCATCAAACCACCGTATAACCTTGCTATGTACATACTTAGGGTTGATCTCACGTCGCCTTATTCCATATAGGCCCGACAACACAACATAACTGAAGATCATTACTTCAACCATAGCCCGTAAATCACATAATCTAATTTTCAACATCCAGAATTTTCTATAAGACCCGAATCTCGCATCTACACATTGTATAAGTCTAAACAAGTTGTATCAAACCATAACTATAACCCAAGATGTAATCACATGATATACCGCATAACTCGCGTACTCATAGCAATAATTTTTTACCATAATAACTGCTCAAAATAAACCCGGTACCGGTAATATACCTCATATCAAACAAAACCTCGGTCTAAAACCTTCGCACACTGTCGATGATGAAAGAAACATGTAGAAACTCATAACCATTTTATCAGATCAACAAGTCATGGAGTTCCCTCTCGTTGACAAGAACTTAAGCCAAATCCTAAGCCGACTTCCGATATTATTCCTCCATACATGCTGTAATCAAATTCGATAGAATCCATCCTAGGTCCAATGACCTCATCTCATCACACAACCACTCTAGTGACATGCTACATCATTACAACCTAAAGCCACAACCCGTGCAATTCGTGCACCAATAAGCAACAACCCGAATGTACACAATCATGGAAAAAGACTCAAACGAGAGAACCATCCCGCAAGTTCAATAAGTACCACCACAATCACAATGCTACGAACCCATCGTACATAGTAGAACTAAGACACACGAATCTAACACAAAGGATAATATCCCGACATAACCTAGCTGCAATGCGTGACCCCATCCAAACACTGGTCCATATGAAATACCTTAAGCCATAATGTTCAAAATCAACAACCACGCGCAATTCGACATCAAGTATCCAAGGTACATAACTGTAACCACGGAGAAGCAAACAACACAACATATCACAACCGGAAAAAAAGATTTGTTAGGAGGTCTGAATAAGTTGTGTAGCTATAAAAAAGAACTTTTTTTCTATCTAAAAACAATTTACGTTCTATACACCTAGAGGTTGTCTTGTTCACGTACTAGTTATGTAAGATAAACGTCCAAATATTAGAATTTGAAGATTATCATTGAATGTTTACCCTATTTTTTCCCTTATATATTAAAGATGTCCAATATTCCCGATTAATATATATATATATATATTTCCAAAAGGTACACTAATTTAGTTATTTAAGTAGTAATTTAGTCGTCGATGGTAGGGGTGTCAATGGATTTAAAAACCGACTAAACCGACCGAACCGTACCGCACCGAACCGATGTTTAGGTTTCTTTAAATAAAATTGTAGGTTTTTATATAAATCTATAACCGTCCCGATTATTAGCGTAGGTTTTTATTTTATAAAATAAATCAAAAAAATACCGAATTGCACTGAATAAATTTACATGAAAAAAATATATTTATATATTAAGTTTAAAAATAATAAAGCATTAAATTTTTTCATGGGCCTTGAAATTATAACGAATACAAGCCAACAAGTAATTAAACTCAAAATCTTAATTCCCAAACCTATTAAACTACTATTCAAACTAAATTATTTCTAGCATATTCACTAGAAAGACACAAGGTATTCTAGCGATTATGAGTAGCAAACTACAATATATTGAATATTTTTCTTTCGTATGATTTAAATTTATATTTTTAAATATTTAATTTTCTATAGACTTTATTCTTGAGTCCCACCTTACTTGATATCTTTCCACTCGTGTGATTAATATTTTTTTTTTGTCTTTGCTTAGTTTCTTTTACGCTGTCATACAATAGTTGATGAATCTATACTCTGGCATTCTTTGATGTTTTCTTAATTCATTACTGTCACGACCGCAAATTCCCTCCGTATGATGTCGTGATGGCACCTAGTCTCTAAGACTAGGTAAGCCTATCAATGCGGAATAATAATAAATATCTGAAATAAATAAACTACAACAACAACAACAACAATAATAACCCAGTATAATCCCACTAGTGGGGTCTGGGGAGGTAGTGTGTACGCAGACCTTACCCCTACCCTGGGGTAGAGAGGCTGTTTCCAAATGACCCTCGGCATCCTTCCCTCCAAGAACTCCCCACCTTGCTCTTGGGGTGACTCGAACTCACAACCTCTTGGTTGGAAGTGGAG
>AWOL01S0005214.1:23569-35730 GCA_000715115.1 Nicotiana otophora
AATCATACTCTTGGAACACCAATTCCTACGACGTAAATCCCTATAGGACTTCTGACGGCTTTGGGCAGTTTTCAACCATTCCTTAATGATCTTAACCTTCTCCATAGCTTGATGCACGAGTTCGGGCCCTATCAACTCCGCTTTCCCAATCTCGAACCACCCAATAGGACATCTACATCTCCTGCCATATAGAACCTCCAACGGCGCCATCTGAATGCTATCATGATAACTGTTGTTGTAGACAAATTGTTTGAGTGGCAAGTGATCATCCCAGCTACACTTAAAGTCGAGAACACAAGTGCGCAACATACCCTCAAGCATCTGAATGGTCCTCTCTGCATGCCCGTCGGTCCGTGGATGTAAAGTTGTACTAAGATTCACTTGATTATCCAAACCTTGCTGAAATGTCCTCCAAAAGTTAGCTGTGAAATGTGCCTTCGATCGGAGATAATATAAACTGGAGTGCCATACAACCTGAATATTTCCTTCATATACAACTGATCATACTGTTTTGCAGTCTCGGTAGTCTTAACAAGTAAGAAGTGTGCTGATTTTGTGAGACGGTCCACAATCACTGAAATTTAGTCAAACTTGTGAGGCGTGTGAGGTAGTTCCACCATAAATTCCAATTGATCATCTCCCATTTCCACATCTGAATTTCTATGTTCTGTGCCAACCCACAAGATTTTTGATGTTCGACCTTTACTTGTTGACAATGTGGACATCTTGCCACAAAGTATGCTACATTCCTCTTCATATCATTCCACTAATAGACTTCCTTAAGATCATGGTACATCTTTGTACAGCTTGGAAGCACGAAATACCTGGAAGTGTGAGCCTTGATCATGATTCTTTCCCAAGGACCATCTACATCAGGAACACATAATCGCCCTTAGTACCTTAGCATACAATGATCCATGCTGAGAGAAAAAGCCATGGTCTTATGTTTATAAATTCCCTCCATCAATTGTACCAAGAACGAATCGTCGTACTGCTTCTCCTTGACTTCCACAACAAGCGATTATTCGGCCATAATTTGCACAATTACTCCTCCTTTACTAAAGTCCGCAAGACGTACTCCAAAAATGGCCAACCAGTGAACTTTCTTGGAGTACGTCTTGCGGACTTTAGTAAAGGAGGAGTAATTGTGCAAAATATGGCCGAATAATCGCTTGTTGTGGAAGTCAAGGAGAAGCAGTACGACGATTCGTTATTAGTACAGTTGAAGGGAGTGCCTCGAACTGGAGAAGGTGTTGCGGATGTAGTGGCTGCAGAACCGGATGGCTGTGCCATACCACTGCCCACACTCTGGCGGGACGAACGACAATCCCTCTGAATGTGACCCCTGATACCGCACCCGTTGCATATGGGCTGGTTCATGAAGCAGGTCCCAAAATGTATCTTCCCACAACTAAGTCATGGGGGCCTCCGCTAATGCTGGAATCTCCCTCCAGGCCGACCCTACTGGTAGGATCCCTTGTTGCCCTAACTGGTCCTGAAACGACTCCGTTGATGCTGACTGGGACCTGCTGGTTGTGCCCTGACCAAAGCCTAAGTAAAGAAATGGGATATGTCACGCCCCAACCTCGGGGAGCATGACCGGTGCTCAGCCGAGTGAACTAGGTCGATCAAGCCTATTAGACATTCCCTACTCGACTCATTCATGATCCGAAAAGAGGACGTGTTGCCATCTGCTAAATAGGGGTGAGATATGATATACATGCATAAACATTGCTAGTCCATTTTTCATTATATATATTATGCCATAGTTAAGTTTGCAAAATACAACTTCATCAAGTGACCACTCCGATACACATACACGACCCACATAAACATCTACGGAGCCTCTAATGATACAAAAGACCAACATGACAGTGCCGAAAACAAGGCCTCGGCTATACCTCAAAATGTGAAAACTTCTACCAAAGAAGGACTACATGACCCCAGGAGGAAATGGGGCTCACCAAGACTGTTGTGATGAGTGTGAGGGAGAGCACCACTATCTTCGATCAGCGCTATCGACGATGGAATCACCGACATCCATTCAAAGATGTAGCGCTCCCGACAAAAGGGACGTTAGTACTGTTGAATAGTACTACTATGTAAGTCAAACACCAATCTTAGTAGAATGAACCGTGAAACAAGGAGAAGGCAGTCATAATAATCAATAAGTGCTTCATAGAAATAAACAGAAACACAAAGTAAGGATCACATAGTTTTCGATCCAATCTTTCCATATTTTTAGGTTAATAATCTTTAGTGCCAAATGCCACAACTCACAATGACACCGTGTTTTTACACGGATTCCAGTCTCGGCCCGACCGGCTAAGCCATCTCAGGTGATACATATCAATATCCACAATGTAAATCAATAATTCCAACACAAATGCCACCATGTGTACAGCATGGCGTATGATCTCGGCCTTATCAGCTAAGCCATCTCAGTTGTGACATAACCTCTTTCAATTGTTCAATCAATTCACATTTCTTTCCCATCTTTCGTTACATGGCACAAACAACCTCATTTATTAAGTAGTTCTTGGCACTTGGGAATATTTTACAATTCAAGTCTTTCCCTTTTTATCCGTTCAAATAACATCATCATTCATGTCGATAAGTACCATCACATAAGGCATTGCACATATAAGGGAAGGAACTTGGAAAATCATAATAACTTTCTCAAGTAGCATGATGACATGGTAAACATCGAAAACAATTAGGGTACCTGACTCTTTCAACCCAACACACTAAGGCAATCAATTTTAGTATGATCAAGTCGGAACTTACACAAAGTATTCGGACACCATGAGTTCGATTCTAAGAAGAAGAGAGTTAGCCATACATAACTCAATTGCGCTTCTTTAGACTCTACAATTATCCCGAACCCTTAGCAACCTCAATCTATTTTAGCAATAAAGAAATTGAACCCAGAATTAGGAAAACGTTCATGGTTCTAGCTCATTTGTTTTTCACACTCTTTATCACACATGCATGCAAGATAAACCGCCCTCTTACCCATGAAGTATCACACTAGTACCCCATTATAGCTATGTTTTAAATTAAGAGCTGGGGTGATGAAGTCTTACCTTTTTGGATGGAGAATTTGGTACTCTACTTGAATATTTTCAAAGCTTTAAGTGATGATTGAAGATCAATTTGATGAAAACTTAGGCCCTCCCTCTTCAACCCTCTCTCTTTCACTCTAGAAATATCATAAAATGAGCTCAAAATAAACTAAAGGGGTGTTTTAATAGAATGTGGGTCGGGTTTTAAATTAACAAAAAAGGGTGCACCGACACAGGTCTTCGGTCACATATGTGACCACATAATGGTTATCCGGTCCGCAAAGTGACCGCAAAAAAGGCCCTCAGGGCCTAAACTTTTGGACCCGATATACGACCAGTATACGGTCTGCATACTTATTTTGCGGTCGCATAATGCACCGCAGAACTCCCTCCACAGAAACCCAAGAGGAATTATGCGACCAATATGCGGTCTGTATAGTGATTATACGGTCGCATAATCGATTGCAAAACTAATCTCAAATTGGAAAAACTTTCTGCTTCACTCTGCTTATGCGGTCAGCAAAGTGATTATGCGACCGCATAATGGGCTGCAGAAATGCGTTCTTCTGCGAAACATTTTCCTCTAAGTCCGTAGGATACTGTTCAATCCAAAAAGTCCGAACCACGGCAAGAAAGCTCGCCGGAAAGAATTTCTACTATAATAACGTAGGAATCTATCTTGGCACCACGAAACCCCGAGTTTTTGGTTAAACTTTGTACGGGGCCTTACACACTCCCCCACTTAAGATCATTAGTCCTCGAATGAGGATCAAGGTTCACTTAACACAGCTTCAGTTATACCACATACCATCAGCCCCAAATTTGCCTTACTTCCTGAAACGTTTGCCAGAGTTTCCTTTGTATTTAGGCATATCCACCTACCAAAGAGCCACCTAAACATACCTTAGCAACATATATAGAAATAAATGACACAACAGAATGCAAAATAACACCTACCGAAGCCTCGTGGGGGACATATAACTAGACGAAGTGTCTTTATATAAGCTGAACAAGTCATACAAAATTTTAAGGGGGACAACTTTATAGGGCTATTACATGGCTATTCAAACAAATGAGGGTACTTCTTTTTCATTTCGTTTCAAACAAATGCTGGTTTCGCCATAATACCTTTACAGATGGAATTTGTTTGTTCCTCAATTTTCTGACCTGTCTATCAAGGATAGCAACTAGAATCTCTTCATATGACAATTCTTCACTAACCTCCATGGTCTCAACCGGCACAATATCGGACGGATCGCCAGCTACCTTCTTCAATATGGACACATGGAATACCAGGTGCACTAATGACATCCCAGGTGGTAGCTCAAGCTTGTATGCCACTTGACCTATCCTTTGACTGATGTTGTATGGCCCGACATACCTCGGACATAATTTCCCTTTCTTTCGAAACCGCATGATCCCCTTCATGGAAGATACCTTCAAGAACACCCAATCGTCTTCCTTGAACTCTGCGTCTCTACGACGAACATCCGAATAGGATTTTTGACGACAGTGCGTAGGTTTCAACCGCTCTTTTATGATCCTAACCTTTTCCATAGCCTGATGCACAAGGTCAGATCCTATTAGTTCAGCTTCTCCAACCTCGAACCACCCAATCAACAATCTACATCTTCTACCATACAAGGCCTCAAACGACGCCATCTGAATACTGGCATGGAAGCTGTTGTTATAAGCAAATTCTATGAGTGGCAAATGATCATCCCAGCTACCTTTCAGGTCAAGCACACAAGCATGCAACATGTCTTCAAGCGTCTGAATAGTCCGCTCTACTTGCCCGTCAGTATGTGGATGGAAAGCCGTGCTAAGATTTACCTGCGTACCCAAACCTTATTGAAATTGCTTCTAGAAATTAGCTGTGAACTGGGCCCCTCGATTGAAAATGATGGAAACTGAAATGCCGTGAAGCCTGACTATCTCCTTGATATACAATTGAGCATATTGTTCTGCAGTGTCGGTAAATTTAACCGGCAAAAGGTGAGCTGATTTTGTGAGTCGATCCACGATCACCCAAATTGAGTCAAACTTACGCGGAGTGCGCGGTAAACCTACCAAAAATCCATATTGATCATTTCCTATTTCCACATTGGAATTTCTATACTCTGTGCTAACCCACCGGGCTTTTGATGCCCGGCCTTCACCTGTTGATAGTTTGAATATTTTGCCACAAAGTCCGCCACACCCCTCTTGATTTCATTCACCAGTAAACTTCCTTGAGGTCATGATACATTTTCGTACAACCTAGGTGCACGGAATATCTATAAGTTTGAGCTTCTGCCATGATTCTTTCCCGAAGACCATCTACGTTTGGAACACATAACCTCCCTTGGTACCGTAATGTACCGTCATCCATGCCAAGAGAAAAAACCGTATTCTTATGTTTATGAATCCCTTCCTTCAGCTGCACCAAAAAATGGATCACTGTATTGCTTCTCCTTGACCTCCGTAACAAGCGATGATTCTGCCCTATTCTGCACAATCACTCCCCCTTCATTCGAGTCCACAAGACGAACTCCCTAACTGGCCAACTAGTGAACCTCCCGGGCCAAGGGCCTTTGACATGCCTCCAAGTGAGCCAAACTACCCATAGATTTCCGATGAAGAGAATCCGCCACCATATTAGCCTTCCACGAATGATACAAAATGTCGATGTCATAATCTTTGAGCAACCCAAGCCACCTTCTGTGCCTTAAGAAGTTCAATTCCTTCTATTTGAAAATGTATTCAAGACTCTTGTGGTCCGTAAATACATCTACATAGACTCCATATAAATAATGACACCAAATTGTTAATGCAAAAACCACCGCCGCAAGCTCTAAATCATGAGTTGGATTGTTCTTTTCATGATTCTTAAGTTGCCTTGAAGAATATTCTATGACCTTACCATGTTGCATTAATACACACCCAAGACCGATCTTTGAACCATCGCAATACACCACAAACCCCTCGGTACCCTCTGGCAGGGTCAATACAGGCGCCGAAGTCAATCATTATTTCAATTCCTGGAAGCTCCTTTCACAAGCATTAGACCACTGGAACTTAACCGCCTTCTGCATCAATTTAGTCAATGGAGAGGCAAGAGTGGAGAACCCCTCCAAGAACCTCCTATAATACCCGACTAAACCCAAGAAACTGCGAATCTCTATTGGAGTAATAGGTCTAGGCCAATAATTCACCGTTACAATCTTTTGAGGATCAACCTTAATTCCTTCTTCGAAGACGACATGACCCAGGAATGTAACAGATTCAAGCCAAAATTCACATTTTGAGAACTTTGCATACAAGTGGTGGTGATGAAGAGTCTGCAGAACTGTCCTGAGGTGGTCGGCATGATCCTCTCGACTTCGTGAATATACAAGGATGTTATCAATGAATACTATCACAAAGGAGTCAAGAAACAGCTTGAAGACTAGATTCATAAGATCCATGAAAGCTACGTGGTTGGCATCACATCAATCCCAAAATCAATCTCCCTATCTGGAGGAATTCCAAGGAGCTCATCCGGAAAGACATTGGGGAATTCATTCAAATTTGTTCAGATTCAAGGGTAGGCACCTCAGCAGTGGTGTCTATAACTCGGACCAAATGATAAATATACCCCTTCCTGATCATCTTTGTGGCCTTAAGGTATGAAATAAACCTACCTTTTTGCAAAACATTATTCCCCTCCCACTCAACAATTGGCTAGTTAGGAAACTCAAGACTCATAATTCTAGTTCGGCACTCGAGTTTGGCAAAACATGAATAGAGCCAGTCCATTCCCATTATTACATCAAAATCAATCATCCCCAGCTCAATGATATCAACCATGGTATCCCAACTACGTACCGTGACAACACAATAGCTATAAACCCGTGCGGCCGTAATAGACTCGCCAACTGGACTAGATACAGAGAACGGCTCATGAAGCTGTTCCAGTTCTATTCCGAACCTCGAAGCAACATAAGGAGTAACATATGACAAAGAAGATCAAGGATCAATAAGGGCATACACATCATTATATTGAACAGTCAATATACTTATGACGACATCTGGGGAAGCCTCTACACTCTGTCGACCACTCATAGCATAGAATTGATTGGGTCCTCCCGAACTCTGTGCACCACCCCTAACTGTACCACATCCTGCGGTAGCTGGAGAGCCTCGAGCTGGAGGGTGTGCAGAAGATGCTGCAGCTATAGGACTAGATGACTGACTTGTCCCCCTGCCTCTACCCTCACGGGATGCACAACACTCCCTCTGAATATGACCTCTCATTCCGCATCCGTAACATACTAGCATGTCCAGGTAGCAGACTCCCGAATGTATCCTCCCACACTTAGGGCATGTGGCCCTCTACTGCTGCTAGAATCTCCCTCCTGATCGACCCTGATGGTGGGACCCCCTGCTACCCTGACCGGGCCTAAAGCGAATCCCCTACTACTAACCGTGCCCTGATGGCTGGGCAGTAGCTGAAGACTGAGCATAAGACTAGGATGGCCCTGATGATCCTCCCCGAAGAGCTGATCTCCCACCTCCGAACGAATCCCCAAGGGTGCCCGCTCATCAGGCCCTACTACTACCTTCTCGTTCCATCCTAAGCTTTAATTTTCGAGACTCTGTAGATTGGACAAATGCCACCATCTTTCTATAGTTCATGTAAGAATTTAGAGCATCTGTGGCAGCCTCATTAATAACCAAAGGGCTAAGGCCCTGCACAAATCGATGCACTCTTGCCTCCATAGTCGGCATCATATGAACAACATACTTCGACAGGCACACGAACTCCATATGATACTCCCACACATTCTTACTGCTTTGTTTAAGGGTCTCAAACTCCACAGCACAAGCTGCCTTAGTCTCGACTGGTAAGAAATGGTCTATGAAGGCATCCGCAAACTCACTCCATCTCTCCAGAGGGCTTCTCTCCTCACGGGAATCCTCCCACATCTCAAACCAGGAATATGCCACCCCTTATACATCTTATTAATGAAATCCTGAGGGTCTGCCTCGGGATCAGTACCTGTGAACACTGGAGGGTCTAACTGAAGGAACCTGTTTACCCTGGAATCGGAAGAATCTCCTTGCAAACTATATGAGGTGGGTGCAACATTTGACCTTTGAGCCTGGAAAGCTACTAACTGAGTTAGCATCTGAATAGCTCTTCTAAGATCCCCATCAGAAATACCAGGTCCTAGAGCTGGGGCTGGAGGAGGAACATGTATATCGACGGGAGGGATTGTGGAACCCTCCGCGGGTGTAGGAACTGGGGTAGTCTGTTCTGGAGTAGACGAAGAAGGTAGTGTGATAGTAGGGGGACTATCCTAACCTACATTATCAAGTAGGGGATCAACAGCCACTCCTGAGGTTAGAACAATGCACGAGTTAGAGGAGAATTCTCCTGAGGTTCATGTAAGCTTCTTGCGAATTCTCGCTCTCTTCTTAGGTGCCATTTGCTGAAAGTTAGAACAATGCACGAGTTAGAGGAGAACAACCTCACATTCCGCTCCATCGCACGATATAGAACAACAATGAAGGGTATTATTCCTAAATGTCCAAGCAGCCCCCTAATTATAGATGTGGTCGACAACACACCGATAATAAGGGCTCTACTAGACACGGCTCCGAGACTTCGTAGGACACTTTAAAACCTTAGGCTTTGATACCAAGTTTGTCATGCCCCAACCTCGGGGAGCGTGACCGACGCTCCGCCGAGTGAACCCGGTCGAGCAAGCCTAATAGACCTTCACTACCTGACTCATTCATTATCTGAAAAGAGGACGCGTTACGATTTGATAAATAGGGGAGATATCAGATATACATGCATAAACATTGCTAGTTCATTTTTCATTATATAAATTATGCCATTGTTAAGTTTTCAAAATACAACTTAGTCCAGTGACCACTCCGATACCCATACACGACTCACATAAACATCTACAGAGCCTCTAATGATACAAAAGACCAACATGACAGTGCCGGCAACAAGGACCCGGCTATACCTCAAAATGTGAAAACTTCTCCAAAAGAAGGACTACATGACCCCAGGAGGAAATGGGGCTCACCAAGACTGCTGTGATGAGTGTGAAGGAGAGCACCACTATCTACAATCAGCGCTATCAGCGATGGAACCACCTACATCCATTCAAAGATGTAGCGGCCCCGGCAAAAAGGACGTTAGTACTATTGAATAGTACTAGTATGTAAGGCAAACACCAATGTTGGTAGAATGAACAGCGCAACAAGGATAAAGCAGTCATAATAATCAATAAGTGCTTCACAGAAATACACAGAAACACCAAGTAAGGAGCACATAGTTTTCGATTCAACCTTTCCTTCTTTTTAGGTTAATAATCTTTAGTGCAAAATGCCACAACTCACAATGCCACCATGTTTTTACACGGAGTCCGGTCTTTGCCCTACCGGCTAAGCCATCTCAGGTGAGACATATCCATATCCATGATGTAAATAAATAATTCCAACACAAATTCCACCATGTGTACAACATGGCGTCCGATCTCAGCCCGATCGGCTAAGCCATCTCACTTGAGACATAACCTCTTTCAATTGTTCACTCAATTCACTTTTCGTTCACTCAATTGGGGAACATGAATCTTTCAACCCAGCACACTAAGGCAATCAATTCTAGTATGATCAAGTCGGAACTTACACAAATTATTCGGACAGCAGGAGTTCGATTCTAAGAAGAAGGGAGTTAGCCATATATACCTCAATTGCACTTCTTTAGACTCTACAATTATCCGGAAGCCTTAGCAACCTCAATCTATTCTAGCTCATTTTTGTTTTCCACACTCTTTATCACACATGCATGCAAGATAAACCACCCTCTTACCCCTGAAGTATCACACTAGTACCCCATTATAGCTATGTTTGAAATTAAGAGCTGGGGTGATGAAGTCCTACCTTTTTGGATGAAGAATTTGGTTCTTTTCTTGAATATTTCCAAAGCTTTAAGTAATGATTGAAGATAAATTTGATGAAAACTTAGGCCCTCCCTCTTGAACCCTCTCTCTCTCACTCTACACATATCAGAAAATGGGCTCAAAATAGACTAAAGGGGTGTTTTAAAAGAATAGGGGTCGGGTTATAAATTACTAAAAAGGGTTCACCGACACAGGTCTACGGTCGCATATGCGACTGCATAATTGTTATACGGTACGCAAAGTGACCGCAGAAATGGCCCTCAGGGGCCTAAACTTTTGGCCCCGATATGCGACAAGTATGCGGTCTGCATACTTGTTCTGTGGTCGCATAATTCACCGCAGAACTCCCTCCACAGAAACCCAAGAGGAATTATGCGACCAATATGTGGTCCGCATAGTGATTAATCGACTGCAAAACTAACCTCAAATTGGCCATACTTTCTGCTTCACTCTGCGGCCATTATGCGGTCCGCAGAGTGATTATGCTGCCGCGTAATGGGCTGCAAAAATGCATTCTTCTGCGAAACATTTTCCTCTAAGTCCGTAGGGTACTGTTCAATCCAAAAAGTCCGAACCGTGCTGAACAAGCTCGCCGCGAAGAATTTCTACTATAATAACGCAGGAACATATCTTGGCACAACGAAACCCCAAGTTCTTGGTACGGGGCCTTACATCCTCCCCCACTTAAGATCATTCATCCTCGAATGAGGATCAAGGTTCACTTAACATAGCTTCAGTTATACCACATACCATCAACACCAAATTTTCCTAACTTCCTAACTTCCTGAAAATTTTGCGAGAGTTTCCTTTGTATTTAGGCCTATCCACCTGCCAGAGAGCCCCCAAAACACACCTTAGCAACATATATAGAATTAAATGACACAAAAGAATGCAAACTAACACCAACTGAAGCCTTATGGGGGACATATAACTAGAACGAAGTGTCTTTATATAAGCCGAACAAGTAATACAAAAATTTAGGGGGGACAACTTTATAGAGCTAATACATGGCTATTCAAACAAATGAGGGTACTTCGTTTTCATTTCATTCTCGTCTTCCCAAGTATCTTCTTCGACTTGCTAGTTTCGCCATAATACCTTTACGGATGCAATTTGTTTGTTCATCAATTTTCGGACCTGTCTATCAAGGATAACAACCAAAATCTCTTCATATGACAATTCTTCACTAACCTCAATGGTATCAACCGGCACAATAGCGGACGGATCTCCAACTACCTTCTTCAACACGGACACATGGAATACCAGGTGCACTAATGACATCTCAGGTGGTAGCTTAAGCTTGTACGCCACCTGACATATCCTTCGAATAATTATGTACGGCCCGACATACCTCGGACTTAATTTTCCTTTCTTTCCAAACCGCACGATCCCCTTCATTGGAGATACCTTCAAGAACACCCAATCATCTTCCTTGAACTATAAGTCTCTGCGAAGAACATCCGAATAGGATTTTTGACGACTCTGAGTAGTTTTCCACCGCTCCTTTATGATCCTAACCTTTTCCATAGCGTGATGCACAAGGTCAGGTCCTATTAGTTCAGCTTCTCCAACCTCGAACCACCCAATCGGCGATCTAAATATTCTACCATATAAGGCAAGCACACAAGCACGCAACGTGTCTTCAAGCATTTGAATAGTCTGCTCTGCTTGCCTGTCAGTCTGTGGATGGAAAGCCGTGCTAAGATTTACCTGCGTACCCAAACCTTGTTGGAATTTCTTCTAGAAAGTATGTGTGAACTGGGCCCCTCGATCGGAAATGATGGAAACTAGATTGCCGCGAAGCCTGACTATCTCCTTGATATACAATTGAGCATACTGTTCCGCAGTGCCAGTGGATTTAACCGGCAAAAAGTGAGCTGATTTTGTGAGTCGATCAACGATCACCCAAAATGAGTCAAACGTACGCGGAGTGGATGGTAACCCGACCTCAAAATCCATATTGATCATTTCCCATTTTCACATTGGAATTTCTATACTCTGTGCTAACCCACCGGGCTTTTGATGCGCGGCCTTCACCTGTTGACGCTTTGAACATTTTTCCACAAAGTCCGCCACACCCCTCTTCATGTCATTCCACCAGTAAACTTCCTTGAGGTCATGATACATTTTCGTAGAACCTGGGTGAACGGAATAT
>AWOL01S0005219.1:0-19122 GCA_000715115.1 Nicotiana otophora
CGCTCGGGCCGAGTATGGTACCGGGTGCCGGCCACGTCCCTTCAGGTTGGGGCGTGACAAAAGCCAACTCTATTTCTCAAACAGAAATCTTCAATTCGAACAATTGAAAATTTTTACGCTTATCCCGACTCTTTATCAATCTAACATTTAACGTGATTGACAACTTTTTTATACTGGAAAAATATGGCCTACTTTTACATCCAAAAAATCTAAAATATTTTCCTCCTCAAGAAAGTTGTCGTGAAAAGAATCTTCCTTCATAGCAAATTATAATGGCATTTTTTCCCACAAGGACAATAATGCTACATATTTATAACATAGTAATAACACCATTGTAGTGCCACTGCATCAATTCTCCGATTCAATCAAATGTTTGAAATAAAGGCATAAATGCAAAAGTAATGAAAGAAAGTTACCCCTTACCTCTTATATCTTGGATGGCATGAGCGTCAAATGCAGGAGCAACATGATATAGAAAAGAACTACATGAGATAATCGACTAATTTACGAACCTGCACAAGGATGGGAAGTAAATGTGGAAAAGGGGTGACAATCACTTAAGTTGTAAATGCATCGAGTATTTAGCATCTAAAGAAAAATATCAAAATCTTTCCGTGATATATTAACAACAGAATATTTACAGACCTGACAAAGTATTATGACCTCTGTAGATGAGAAGTTGTGTGATGAAGGAGATGGTTAGTTAACAATAGCAGGAAAATTGAACTGTGAAAGTACTTCAAATCAAAGTGGGAGATTTTATTACCAGCCGCAAGCGCAGTTATAAATTTATAGTTTCTCCACTAAGAAATAAGTAAGGGATGCACCACTTCCTATAAATGAAAAACATATTTTTAAATGTTATTCAGTTAGGTCATACAGTGACGGCGAAACATCAAGTTTGATATGTGTCACCTTTGTAAGTAACGGATGAAAAAGAAACAAGCTTTAGCAACCACGATCTCCAAAATTGATGAAAATAACATTTTCAGAATAAACAAAACAGAGATCAATATTCTATTGATCTCAAATCTTACCTTTTGGATGCTTGTTCTACCATGACAACTACCGTACCTGGATCAAATTTTGGGAAAGCAGCTACGATGGTAGATTCACTTTTCTCTTTTCACTTGCTGGAACCTAACGAACAATTCCAGCACGAGCATTAAAGCCAAACCCTAACCCTAATCGTGAAAACTCAGCTCCGTAACTTTCATTTGCGAACTGAAGAAATAGAAACTCATATGAGATCACCATTTGTCTGAAAGACGCCCATACACAAGTCAAAAGCTCCTGTTGCAAAATGGTTCTAGGAATGGTAAGACAAAAGAGTTAAAAATAAATCTCAATTTCGTATTAATCTCTCGTGCGATCATATTTTTATCTATCATGTCAAGTATAATAGAACGGTATTCGAATCTCTATCCATGCTTAAAATTCATCTGCCTTGCTGAGTTCTGCAAAACATACTCATTAATTGATAAGTATGTACAGAATATGAGAGAAGGATTACGGTTGATATTTATATTCTTTTTGAAAAATCTACTAGGCATTGATGCTTCTTGGTTGTTGTCTTGTATCACCTGTGACACTGCCAAGTCTAGTTGACAGAAGAGAGGAAGCAGCAGTTATTCTGGTGATTCCAGGTAATTGGAAGCTGCTGCTACTATTGTTGTTGCTGCTGGACATGTTGCTTTGGGCAGATAGGTTAGCTCCTATTCTTTCAACAATATCAACCATATCCATGAGAGGAATTAGAGGTGGAGGCAAGCTGTGATGAGCAGATGATCCTACTAGTTTTTTGTGCCTGAAGGCAGGGGTGCCTACAAGGTCCTGCTGAATCTGACCTCTAATGTGGTTGGGGAGAGATTGAGTGGAGTAATAATGGTTTATGGTTGATAGGTTGTGGCTAAGTTTTGAGAGGGAATCTGCTGGGCAATTGGCTTCCCTGTACACATGTGAGAATTTGATTTCTTCACATTGGTCACATAGTTGTCTCAGATTCATCAATTGCATCTTTAAACTCCATGGTGGATCAGTATCAGTGGTAAGCCAATGAATGAGCAGTGCTGAGTTTGCTTCTAAGTGTACCTTGCTGTGGCCATTGTCAATGCACCATTTAAATCCTAAGGTTGCTGCTTCAACTTCAGCTTGATTATTGGTACCTTCTCCCAATGGAGCAGCTAAGGCATGAATGAATGTACCACTGCAGTTCCTTATGATTGCCCCTGCCCCTATACTTCCTGGATTGTTCAGTGCACTCCCATCATTGTTGACTTTTACAAATCCATGTTCAGGTCTGCTCCAACCAACCTGCCTGACATTGATGTAGTGTTTGATGCTCTCACCAATGGGGTATAAATCCTCCCATTTTAGTGGCCAGCAGATTGAGGGGTAGGTTGTTTGCATGAGCATGTGAATATCTGAGTTGATGGAGTAGATGACTCTAATGAGGGAGGAAGTTTTGGTGCCATATTTTGCATTGCACTTGTTCTTCCAAATGTTCCAGCTGATGATGGTTGATATAGTGTCAAGTAAAAGCTTCTGCACTTCATTCTTTCTTTTGTGAAGCCACCATTTCATCAGCAGAATTCTTAGAGGCATTTCAGTAGTGTGGATACCAGTTGGTCCTGCAAACTTTTTTCATAATGCCAATGCAAAGTGACCCCTACTGAAAATATGATCCACAGACTCTGCCCCAGGCGTATAACAACATACACATCTGGATACAGTAGGGCTGCTATATAAGAGCACCTTATCATCTGTAGGCAATTTGTTTCTGAGAGCTCTCCACATACAGAAGGACCATTTGAAAGGGATTCTCTTATGCCATGTCATTTTATTGGAGAAACATATATATCTCTTATTTCTGATCACGTACCATGCAGAGGAGCATATGAAGTTTCCTTTAACATTTGGGATCTAGATAGGTTGGTCTTGGAGTTGAGGGTTGTGATAAATTTGGATTTGAAGGATGGCAGGTATTAAAGGTGTTGGGACTGCTTCATTCATCTTCTGCAAATTCCACTGGCCTTGGTCCCAGGAATTGGCCACAGTTACATTGCCTAGCCTTCCTCTTCCACTTCTGTGTTGAGCAAGTGCACCATCTCCCAACAAGTTGTCCCACCAAAAACTGCAGTTACCAGAATGTAGTCTCCAAATAATGTGTTTTTCAGCTTCTTTCTTGTTAGTCATCATTTTCTTCCATGTCTGTGATTGCCCAGAATTTCATTTTTTTGGAAATCGGATTTGATCTTTGGAAGTATTTAGCTCTGAGAAACTTGCTCCATAGTGATTCTTTAGTTCTAAAAAGCCACCATTTTTTGTATTCCATGGTTTGACAGATATCCTTCATTGATCTGAAGCCAACACCTCCTTCTTCAGTTGGAAGTGCCAGGTTTTGCCAAGAGATCCAGTGGTATTTATTTTTATCTTTCTCCATTCCCCCAAAGAATTTAGCTGCTAACTTCTCAACCTGCCTCGGTTTAGTTTTAGGGAGGGTTAAGGCTGACAACAGGTGTGTAGGTATAGATTGGAGCACATACTTAATCAAAGTGGCTCTGCCTCCATAAGAGAGAATTCTGCTTTGCCACCCTTTAATTCTGCTTACCACCTTGGCTACCAGGAAGTTGAAATATACTTTTCTCATTCTTCCTGTGAATGGACACCCCAGGTAGGTAATGGGAGATTCTTTCTTGGTGAAACTTATGACCTGTTGAACTCTTCTGATGGCAGCTGGGAATGCAGAAGGAGAAACTATGAAGTGGCTTTTGTGCTTGTTGATTTGTTGCCCAGATGTATGTTCATAATTGTTGAGAACCTCCATAATATTCTGCAGTGATGCTCTACCTCCTTATGTGAAAATTATGATATCATCTACAAAGCTTAGGTTGTTGACCTGTGGACCCCTCCTCTCCATGTAGAAGCCATTAAAGAATTGATCTTGGGTGAGGTTGTGGAGCATCCTAGAAAGTAGTTCAGCTCCTATGATGAACAAAGATGGGGCCAATGGATCTCCTTGTTTCAAGCCTCTGGTAGAGTGAAAAAAATCACATCTAGTGCCATTGATGATCACTGAGTACCAGTTGTTTGACATAATTCTCCATATCATGTCAATTATTCTTTCATTAAATCCCATTCTTCTCAGAATAATACATGTAAAGCTCCAGGATACCCTATCATAAGCTTCTGCCATGTCCAGCTTGATAACAATATTTGACCCTTTGTTTGGCTTTTTGATGCCTTACACAATTTCCTGTGCAAGCATTATGTTTTCAGAAATACTCCTACCCTTAACAAAACTAGACTGGTTGGGTGATATGATTCTGGGAAATATAGGGCCAAGTATGGAGCAGATAACCTTTGAGATAATTTTGTTGACAAAATTGGTGAGGTTGATAGGTCTGTATTCAGTGAAGGAGTTGGAAAATTCAACCTTTGGTAGCAAGACTAGACAGGCACTAGTCATGTACTTAGGCATTTCTGAACCACCAAAGAAGGCTAGAACAACCTGTAGCAGATCAACCTTGATGATGTCCCAGCAGGATTGAAAAAGCTTTCCATTCATGCCATCAGGACTTGCTGCACTTGTAGGATTCATTGAGAAAACCACTTCTTTGAGTTCTTCAATAGTTTGATCTCTGGTGAGGAGGTCATTTTCTTCATCTGTAATAAATGATGGAATATAGGATAGCGAGTCTTCTCTAATGGTACCACCAGTTTCTGTAAATAGATCCTGATAGTAATCACAAGCAGCTTCCCCTATAGCTTCATCACCTTGCACCCATTCATCTTCAATGTCTTTGATTTTATGGATAAACAAATTTCTTCTTCTTCCTCTCATTAAACTGTGGAAGTATCTTGAGTTTGCATCACCATCTTTAAACCATTGAAGTTGTGTTTTTTGCTTCAGAATAGACTCTTCCAACTTCATGTACTTTATGTATTGAGTTGTTACCTCTTGAAAATTCATTATGTCATCTACATCATTTTTTTGAGCCCAAATCATTTCTGCCTGCTTCACTTTTTCTTCATATTCCTTGGCCTTCTGAAAAATATCCCCATATTCCTGCCTCGACTATTTACTTAAGGCATTAGAGACTGCTTTAAGCTTTTGATGGAAGATTCACATAGCATTGCTTCTGACTTCCTGATTCCAGACTTCATGAACCAGGGGTATAAAACCTTCATTTTTCACTCAACAGTTGAGAAACTTGAAATATTGTTTGCTGGTATCCTGCCTGACATTCATCTCTATCAATATAGGATTATGATCAGACCTAGTGGAGGATAGGTGTGAAATGGTGGTAGCTGGGAAGGAGATCAGCCAGTTGTCATTTACTATCCCTCTGTCCAATTTCTTTCAAATTATTAATCCTGGACCTCTGCCATTGGACCATGTATACCTAGGAACATAGAACCCCAGGTCTACAAGTCCACAATCTTCTATCATACTGAGGAATTCCAAGCTCTTGCTCATTTGGTATGGTAGACCCCCTATCTTTTCTTCAATGGATGCAATAACATTGAAATCTCCAAGCACACACCACGGGATGGTACATGTCAAAGATTTTTGCCTCAATACCTCTCATAATGGTCTTCTGAGATTTGCTTTACACTTGGCATAAACAACAGTTAACTTGAATATTTCAGCTGCTTCTACATGCTTTAGTTCAACAGTCATTTGCTGCTCATCTTGGTCAATGACTGAGCCTGTAAAATCTTGATCCCAAAAGATCCAGATTTTGTTGTTGATATTTGATGCTGCTTGATGCATGGACAATTGGATTCTGTAGTAGTTGATATGAGTGCTGTCAAGGAAAGGTTCTAGGACTGAAATGAAGGATAATGTGTGAAGGTGTTTGAGAGTTTTTAGTCTTTCAATGGCTCCAGAGATTCTTATACCTCTTATATTCCATGTGATTGTACTAATCATTAAAAGTGTTTGGGGAGGGTGTGCTTTGGTGGAAGGATAGAGAGGGTTGCTTTGCTTTTGGTGAGGTAATGTGATGGCTTATTTTTGGGAAAGAGTCCTTGTAAATCAATGAGTGTAGCAGTATTAGAATGACCATTAAAAGCAGTGCGAAAATGACTACAAGTGTCATCATCCTTCAAGTCTTCACTATGTTCATCATCTGCTTCATCGCCAATATCAACTTCACCCTCAGACTGTATGTGCATATACTCATCTGCTACCTCATGCAAAGGTGGGGGTGCAACTAATGCCATAGTACCTTCTTCCTCTATTAGAGGTGAGGGTGCTACATATGGCACAGTTCCTACTTCCTTAACAAGAGTTGAGGGTGCTACATGAGACATAGTTCCTACTTCCTCTGCCTGGATTTGAGTAACAGAGTCAGTCCCAGTTCCTACTGCCTTAGACACAGGTGAAAAACCAGTAGAAATCATAGTACCTGCTTCCTCCAAATGAGGTGAGGGTGCTACATATGATTATACTCCTGTAGTCAAAGGTGAGGGTGCAACATGGGGTTGAACATCAGATTCCATAAAGCTGTCTGCAGAGTTGATCTTTGTTTTAACCAAAGCAGCTTCATGTTGCCTTTTCTTTTGCCTTCTTTTTTCTGACTTGGATTATTATTTGATTTTATCGAGGACAGTTGATTTGCCATGGGAGCTTTACCTCTGTCAACTGTGCTTCTGTGATCATCATCAGTACCAATTACCCTACTTGTTTCAATGCCATCAATAGGAGTCTTTTGAGTAGACTGTTGAGTGGTGGCAGAGGTTAAATGGTCTATCTTAGGGTTACCTTGTGCATCAACACACTCATGAAAAATATGAGGAACACCCACCCCCTTTGGATCCCCAACCTGATCAGCTATAGGTATCTCCTGACCATTCTTCTTTCCTCTATTGGCTTTAACATCAATCACAAGGGGGTGGGAGTGGGATCTTTCACACTCTCCAGAGCAAATGGAGGATCAACTTGTGAATTAAGAACAATACCTGAGTTCCGGTTAGGGTTAGCCTCTTGTGCATCCGCTACTTGTTTAGTAGTCTGTTTGAATTTTTGCTGCATGCTTCTTTGGTTGACTCCCCTAAAAATCTTCTTCTTTTGAGAGTGCCATTGATCTTTGGAATGGTTATCCCTTGTAATTTGTTGAGCTGCTGCTTTTTTATTTTTATTTCTTTGCTGATCTTCCATTTGGTCTTGCATTACCATCTTTTGCTTGGAATTCTGATTCTTGTTTTGCCCCTGCACAGCTTGTTCCTGGTTATGTTGAGATCCCTCTACATGCACTTTCCTATCATTGTTCTGATTCTCATTGTTTCCAAATGTCTCAGTTGCTACTTTCTTTTTGTCCTCCTCTTCTCTTTTTCTGATAGAACAATGGTATTCCTCATGTCCCAAATGCCTGTAGTATAGACAGTAGGTTGGGAGGTCTTCATACATCACCTCCAGCCACTGCCCATCCCCATTGACATCTTGGTCATCATCAAAACTAAGCCACGCATGGTGAGGCCTATCCTTAGTTAAGTCGACCTGCATCTTCACATTTGCTACACTTCCCCTGGTTATTTGCATTGAGGCAAGGTCCAGATGTAATATCTTACCAATGGGTGACAACAAGACTGATAAGACCTCCATATAATAAAAATGCCAAGGTAATTCAGGAA
The DNA here is from genome assembly GCA_000715115.1 of Nicotiana otophora. Classification (NCBI taxonomy): domain Eukaryota; kingdom Viridiplantae; phylum Streptophyta; class Magnoliopsida; order Solanales; family Solanaceae; genus Nicotiana; species Nicotiana otophora. The sequence continues at coordinate 7,639 of AWOL01S0005219.1, forward strand.
TGACTACCCATACTGGGACAATTGGGGTGTCCTCATTAGGCTTGAAGCTGGGAGTTCATGCTTGAAGATTCATACTTTGACCCTGGATGTACATGAATTATTTGGTCCAGATAGTGGTGTGGTCATACTCATTGTCTAGATCAATGTACATTGTTTGAGCATTGAAATGTGCTATTTTAACTCCTCCTCTGAGCTCAGTTTGAGGTGTAAAGCTCCCTCTGATCACATTCATTCTGGGCATAGTGTTAAGAAATTTGCCGACAATAGTGTATTAGCATCTATTGGCTAGAGTGACCATATAGTCTTTCCTGGTGAAGATAACCGTTGGTTGACCCTGTTTGGTGGTTATTTTGGGGGGTGTGAATTCTATTGGGGCTAATTATGTATCATGTTTTTCTTTTAGTTTGGTTGCTAGGGATTGTGTGATGGTAGGAGGAGGTGGGGCAGGTTAGTTGGGTGGTTTTTTTGGTTGGGTATTAGTTTCTTTTGGTGGATTATCTGGTTTATTATTGTGAAGCTGGGCATGTTGGATAGGCTTTGTAGGTGACCTATTGTTTTGTGGGTGTTGAGGTATCAAAGTTGGCTGAGATCTTTGGGTATGTGGAAGTAGGTAGGGAAGGGGTGGTTTGGGTTTTTGTTTGAGCTGGTTGAGGAGTTTGGCAACATGGCTAGGTAGCTCATTGGCTGGTGTCTTCTCCAAGTGTCCCGGTGCATTTTGAACAACTGCTTGAATGAGGTCGACCACCTGGTTTTCTGATGAAGGAGATAGGGGTCGTGCATCAGTTGTTTGGCTATGTGGTTGCATTTCAATTATCTAAAAGCTTAAAAGTATGAATCTTCAATTAGCGCCGAAAATCGCATGTCTTGCCTAAAAGCTTATGTACTGCAGAAATTGATTACAGTTGACTTAAAGATCAAAATAGAGCGGGATAGATACAAAATGATGGGCTGAAGTTTTTGTCAATAAACTGAATCTGATTAGTTCCACAAAAAGAACTAAAGAAGTTCCAAAACGTGCCTTGGATTATGCTGTACGGTTGTCGAATTTCGCTTTCACGGTATGCAGTTTAATAACTAATGAAAAAACGTGGGAGTTCATTTTTTGGAATTAGAGTAATTACATTTTTTTACTGTTCAGTTTCAAAAAATATCTGCCCAAAAACGTGGGACTCCATAATCTGAATAACTGAATTAGTTAATTGTTTAAAATTTTGTAAGTTTTTTTCTATTTTAAATTTTTTTTGAATCTCCAAATTTATTGGAGTTTTATCTTAAAACATGACACGTGTTGATATTTGATTGTGACACTTGACATAATATTATGGATTTGCTTCTCCTTTTATATATATAATAAAAAATAGATAGATTTATACTTTAATATTGAAAATAGGGCCAAAATAGAACAATTATTTCATGCTATTTGTTCACTCATAAATATGCATTATTACTATGAAGATTACCATAACAAAACAGTGAATCGGTAGTACATATACAAATGATATCTCCAAAAGAACTTAACTGTTACAAAAATTGAATAGAAGGGGTATTGCTTCGTTGAATTAGTGTTAAAGACATATGTAACGATGGTGGGGACTTGGATAATATACTTGCTGAAGGAGATATGCGTTGAGCCCTAAACATCTTGAAGAGATGTTGGCCAAATCGACCATCAATCTTCTTTTTCTCTATTGCGGTTGTACTTATCGGGAACTTTAAGTCGTGATATATCTTTGTTTTTTTGCTTTCTTAATAGAAGTTAAATATATGGCTCAACTTTAGGATGGAACACCGGCGCCAACCTTCTACGTACAAGGTGGAGTTTGATTTGAAAGCTAAGGTGGCATTTTTTTCCTCTTATCTCCCTTTTTAGTCTCTTCCTCTCGGTGATGTGTATAACATGCATCCATGATTATTCCTTTGTAGGTCAAAATCTGTTAAGACAATGAAGAAGGGATATATGAAGACATAGTGTAAGTGAGGGCCATCTTCTCTTCATAAAGTTTTACAGATGCATCTAGAGATAAGCAAAAGCGGAAAGTAGTGACAATGCTGGTTTAGAGCTTTTTAGCTTCAACTGTTTGGGTAATACATTCCGACTGAGTATTAACCTATCTGGAAAAAAAGATGGTAACTATAATGTCATCAAATATCCCACTGGCTGAGTCATATTTGTACCCTTTATCAGCCAACCGTGTAAAGGAGATTTGATTGTGAAGGAGCAGTTGTAGCACTGACCCTTCTCATTATAAGTTAAATGATTATCAAATGATGAAAGCAATTTTATTGTTTTGGGATATTTCTGCAGTGTGTGCCTCTAGCTTTATAAGTGATTGTACAAATATGCTATTTGTTGCATTTGAAGAATAGTGCACCGCTTCAAGCTGTTGGGCCCCATTGCGTATCTAGTTATACAATGCTTGGACGGTTGGATGTAAAAGACAACTATGTATTGTCTGGTTTGACGTTTGAACAAGTATTCAGGTTTCGTGGCGGATCTAGTATAAAGTTAACGAGTTCACGTGAATCCAGTAATTTTTTCGTAGACTCAATATTTATATCAAAAAATTATTAAAAGTATAAGAATATTTAGCGGGAAATCCTCTTCTTTGGTCCAATTATCATGTGTATTAACTTGAAATTGTTGTAAAAATTCATAAATTTAAAATTCTGAATCCGTCTATTTCAGGTAGACAAGAAATTCTATCTAATTTTCAGCATATTATAAAGATTTTAACTTCCGATGCCTTTGTCACAATTCGGCTAAATCATATCAATCTCATTTATCACTTAACTATACGAAATTCAAATCACATGAAAGGTAATCATCTCCTTTTTTTGTCTTCTTTTGCATCTTCGAAGGGTCCACCCACAAGATCTTCTTTTGCATCTTCAAGAACTCACCCACAAAAAGATACAAAAGAATTGAAAAGAAAAGTGTAGCAATTAATATTATTTACCCGTAAAACGGTACAGTTAAACTTATACATGATTTCTAATTTGATCCTGAAATAATACAATAATTAAAGAAATATACAATACTTAGCGTTAGAATGTAGCTAAAATAACAATGATGATGATTCTGTGAATACAGTTTCTGGACACAGCGATGATGAGACTAAAGAGCAATAAGTAAAATTGTATAAAGTTTTGTATAGAATATAGTGTAAGTTTAGCTAGAAAATTAATGTCATTTATAATGGTAATTGAGCTCACTATTTATAGCTATGTCTGAAAAAGGTCCTAGGATCGTGCCCTCCTTTAATGTCAATTATGAGGGTCATTGATGAAGATGTAACGGTGAACATAAATGCCAAATTCTCTGTAACGGACTGTCACTTTTAATGCTGCAGAATATTCTTTAGTAAATGCTACCGGGCGCAGAGCATTTAATACACATTTATGAACGTTATCCTTTCTGGTGACAAGCAGAGTGGCTGCGTTCGGCCCTCATCTACCCCATCTTGGATCCCACATGTCCTCCTTTTAGTCATCCATGTGTCATATCATATTTTACCCTATACAGATTTTTTTCCTACTTTTCGGTGACATAACTTTGTGTTATCGGGAAGTTGGTAGAAATACCTTTTTGGCGGAAATTATTATAACTTCCTCTGAAAGTCTCTCACGGTTGATTAGACGTACGTCTCTCCGCATTTAATGCCCCGAACACGCATCATCCTGTGATTCAGCACAACTTTTGCCGATTATCGACTTAATTATGGCCATAAATTTAGCCGCCAAAATTTTACTTCTACGCAATTTGTTTTTCCTTTGCGTTTCACAATTGTTTGAGCTTCTGATTTCCATCCTTGTCTTCTACCCTTTTTCTAATTTTCTTCAAACATAAAATCTTTTCCTTCTTCTTTTCCAATGGCTTCTTCCTCTAAGCGTGCTGGCTCTACGAAGAGCAAGAGCAAAACCGAGAATTCCGCTCCTCCAACAGTGGGTTCCATCACCCCAAGAAGGCTTAGTACTTCGAATGATTTTGAAGAGAAATTTTCTACTGCTAACCCTTGTACATGGGTTGTTAGCAGGTACCCTTCTTCCATTCGTCCTTCCGCTATTCCTGCTGTAAATGAGGACTGCCGCTACATTGAGTTGGAAATTATTGCTCCTGATCTAGCGAAGCGAGTCACCCTTCCTAAGGAAGATTTTACATACTTTTTCACGTATCCCTTTACTTTGGGTGCATTTTCTTTTAGCAAAGAGCTTGATTCCGTGATTGCGGAATTTTGCCTTTGCTACCAGGTGTTTGGCACAAGTAAGTCCTTCAGAGTGAAGGACGATCGCCTGCCTCCGATGTTTGTGCCAAGAAATTGGAGAGGAGCTAACCTTAGCTCGTATGATGAATCTCTATTTCCCCAAAATCTTCTGCGGGGGAATGATAAACCTTTGCAAGTGTGGCCACCATGCTTTGTTGTCTAGCATGGATGATGACAATAATCGTGGATGGATGGAACGGTTCGTTGCAGTTGCCACCAACGACATCATTCCGACAACGGCTTCATCCTTTCCGGTTGCTTGAACCGCAATCGTAAGTGCCCTTTATAGTATTACTTTTACTATATATTCTTCTGTGGCTGTATCTTTACCTTTCGCATGTTTCAGCAACTCGATGTATCCCACCGGTGGTAGAAGGTTTGAACCAGTGGGTTCAGAAGATATTAGACGTCACCACGCCCGAAACCCGTTCGTGAAAAGAATTGTCCCTTAAATACGGGTGGAAGGCCAAACTTCATGGTAACCTTAGTTTACCTTGCTTCCATTTTTGTATATGAAGAACTTGGTTGAACCCTTCTGACTTGTTCACGGAATTAGGTCTACCTGTGGGCTCTGTTGCTGTCCCCGAGGAGGATGTTCTCGCTGATTCTACAGATGCAGCGAGGTTGCTTCAAGAAGCGCTTATTTGAACAGGTATCTCTGTGCCTATTTTGGGTGCGAATACTTCTTTACGGAGTCCCCGGCCGAAAGATAAACAAACAAAGATAAGATGCTCCTCCGCAGCCGGGGAAAAAAACAAAAGGTCAAAGATTGATACCGCCAAGTCATCCCCAGTAGCGATGATTATTGGTCCTCCTTCTGGTCCGGTCGTAGACACTATGATGATCGATGATGATGAAGAAGCTAGTGATGAGGGAGCTTCTTTACCTAGAAGGCGAATATCCCCATCATCTCAACAGGATGCTCAACCTGTTGAGATAGTTGCACCAACTGAAGACGAGGTATCAGTACTTTAAGGAGGATCTAATTTAGTAGAATATGCCAACTCCCGCTTTCGGGCCCCAATTGTTGTAACTGGTGCTGCGAGGCTGAGTATCGGGTCCTTGTCGTCTTTGTTTGGCGAGCATCAAACAACCAGCATTACATTGGATGTAGTTGTTTCTCACTCTTCAACTCCATCGGCTTTATCTCCACCTTTACCAATACCAGCAACTGCTACATCATTCCCATCTTCGTCCACTCTTCCACCAGCAGTTGCTACATCACCCCCATCGATGCACCTGACCATGAAGAAGGTGTTCCTCTTCCACAGTCCCCAGTTCATGGGAATTTGGGGCAAAATTACGCTGCACCTTCTGAAGATCCACAAATTAGGAGGAACATTACTCTTTCGGTCTCTACCGGGTGTAACCTGCTATCATGGTCGGTGGATCTTGCTAATTACTTGAAGCCTTTGGCTTCAGAAAAAGACTGGAAAAAGATTTAGACACTCTTGGAAGAGTGTTTGTTGAACAATTCTATACATAACGCCGCGACGGTATGTTCCTTCCTTCCCTTGTAATCTATTCTACTTTTGAATGAATGTATTCTAAGTTTCACCTCTTCTTATTTTATTGGCCAACTTTCTTGATTCTGAGGGCCTTCAAAGGTTGATTCATGAGAAGGAAGAACTTACTTCTGAACGGAATCAGCTTTTGGCGGAACGGGAACAAATTGTTCTCCTCTACTCAGAGCTGGAAACCAAGGCTACTGAGGCCGTTGTTTTGGAGGCTTGTTTGCAGCAAAGATAGCAAAAAGTGATAACCCTTAGCCAAGAAGTGATAACCCTTATCCAAGAAGTTGGGCATCGGAGGGTTAGATTTGATGAAGCCAAGGCCAAATGGGTTGAATTCTAAGACGTCATTCTTGTTGTAACCGAGCGTGAGGCTGCTGCTGCCGAAAATGTAACCAACTTAGAAGCAGCCTTGAACTCCAAAATCGAAGAGCTTGCTGTTGTAGGGGCAAAACACGCCCAACTAGAAGAGAAGTACAGGAAAACTATCGAGCATAACAAGCTCTTTAGTTCAACTGTTCGCGACCTTGACGTCAGCCTCAAGTCCGCTAGATCCATCGGGGAAAGCCTTTCTGCCGAGGTTTCTCAACTCAAAGAAGAACTTAAGTGTCGAGCGGCTTCCCTCGTTGTTGAAAAAACTTATTCCATGTACAGAATGAGGAGAAAAACCTTGGAAGAGGCCAAAGCTGGTATCATTGACGTTGATACCGAAATTGCTAAGGTCTGAGAGATTGAGTTGGCTGCAAAAAATGGACTCCCGGCGCAGTCTGATGCTCCAGATTCTTGTGATTCCAGCTTCGAATTTTTGAAACTAAAGAAGGATCGGAAGGCGATGAGGTCGAAGACCAAACAAGGGAAAATGTTGATCCATTGGTGGAACCGCCTACTTCTTCCGGGGATGCGGATACTTCTCTTCCTCCTGGTCCTGGAGGCGCTGCAGTATAGCTTTTTCTTTCTTTTACCATTTTGTACTTTTGTCGTTTTGGCACGTCCTTGTAAATAAAGACATATTTTTTTGCTCAAGTATCGTTTCAGTCTCATTTTCGTTTGAATATTTATGCAAGTCTTTAACTTTTGCATTTGCTTGAGCATTTTCCACATGTTGTTATGCTCGCGTTTTACTATGTGTAGTCTCAGATGCTTTTTCAGCAAAGCATTTTGGTTCCGAGTATTATCCCTTTTACGTGAGAGTTTCGTTGCGCAAGTTTGCTTTTTGTATCCTGTTATATGCGGCTTCGGGTGTATTTTTCCCCGATGGTATTTTAGATTCCAGGCATTGATTATTCTAGAACCAACCCTTTAACGTGAAGGTTTTTATAAGAGAGGGCCCTTTTATATTTACGGTGCTCTTGAAGAGGATGTCTCGTGTTTATTACGGCACTAACATTTAAAGTATTTGTTTAACTTTCAAATGACAAAGTTAGCTCATCGTTTGGACAAGAAACAAGATAAAAGCAAAAGGATTTCATTTTATTCCTTCTATTTTGAAAAACTACATAAGCATCGTGCTATGCAGAAAAGAAATTGCCATTACTTGTGGCTATATTGTACAACTTGTTTCTGTGGGGCTGGCTACGCAATCCCCGGTCCCGATGAAGAATTTGAAGAATGCAAATTTGAACACCGGAAGTCTTTTACCTTAAGAGGTTCCACCAATGAATTGCTAGGTAATCACTCACTCGGCAACATACCTTACTTCCCCTTAGGAATCCATGCTATCGAGCGAAAGAATACCTAACATTCCCCTAGTGGTTTGTGCTCGTGAACGGTCGGGTAACCCCTGTTCGGTAGCAAACTTAACTTCCTAGTGGGAATTTGCTATCGAACCAAAGATTATGTAATCATCCCCGAGTGGAAGATTGTTCGCTCGCCTTGCTATCAAAGGTCTTATTATTTCTGTCTTTGTAGAATGCTTTCTGTTGCCGCCTCGTTACAAACCTTGCTAGAAAAATCCAATTGGGACAAAAACTGAATGAAGTGAAAAAGAGTACAACACATACTTTCCGTTTGGGTGTTGTTCATCAGTAATAATATCTTTTGAGGTGTGTCACATTTCAGTTACTGGGAAACTTATCTCCATTCTAGTTCTCCAATTCGTATGAACCTTTCCCGGTGATAGCTGAAATCCGGTAGGGACCTTCCCATGTTGGATCCTAGCTTACCCGTATTGATCTCCCGTGTATTTTGAGTTACTTTCCAGAGAATCAAGTCTCCTTCTTTGAAAAAACAAAAGTTGGCTCTTTGATTGTAATATTGCTCCATCCTCTGCTTTTGAGATGCCATTCTTACATGCGCCAAGTCCTTGCGTCCTTCTAGCAGTTCTAAGTTGATTAACATTGATTTGTTGTTTGATTCTTCATTTTTCTGAGAATATCTCAAAGTGGGTTCACCCACTTCAACCAGGATTAGGGCTTCAGCACCATACACGAGGGAAAAAGTAGTTTCTCTTGTACTTGATATGGTTGTTGTTCGGTAGGCCCATAGAACTCCGGGCAATCTTTCGGGCCATTTTGACTTTTGCCGCTTCCAAACCTTTTCTTGAGGTTTTAGATGATCACTTTGTTTATTGGCTCCGCTTGACCATTTGCGCTCGGATGATAAGGTGAAGATGTGATTCTCTTTATTTTCAAATCTTCGAGGAACTTTGGAACTTTTGCACCGATAAATTGTGGCACATTGTCGCATGCTATCTCTTTTGGTATTCTGAACCTTCAAAATATATTTTCCCATAGGAAGTACCAATTCGCGTTCTCCGATCTTCTGATAGGAACCTACTTCCACCCATTTAGAATAATATTCTGTCAAACATAAAAGAAATATTACCTTTCCGGGAGCCGGTGGCAGTGGTCCGACGATGTCCATCACCCATTTTATGAACGGCAATAGGGACAAAACCGAATGCAAGGGTTCTGCCGGCTGATGGACTAGTGATATGTAGCATTGGCACTTATCATATTTTCGTATGAAAGCTTTGGCGTCTTGCTCCAAGCAAGGCCAGTAATATCCTACATGTACCAAATTCAGCACCAAAGAATTTGCGCCTAAGTGATTTCCGCATATCCCTTCATGGATTTCTCTCATGACATAATTGGCTTCTGATGCTCTTAAGCACCGGGTCATCGGGCCTTGGAAAGACTTTCTATACAATTGGCCTTTCTTGAAGGTATAACGTGCAACTTTGGTGTGTAACGCCCGTGATGCTTTGAGATCATCGGGCAACTTTCCGTGATCAAGGTAGTTAATTATTTTATTTCTCTAGTCCCAGACCAGACTAGCCAAATTTACCTCCTAATAACCATCCTTATCAGGGATTGATTCATCAATTGTACCACTATTCAGGACCCCAATCCCTTTGTTTCTGTCGATGAACCTAAGTTTGCTAATGCATTCGCTTCTACATTATCATTTCTCGGGATATGAGTGATTGACCACTCTTAAAATTGTGCCAGAAGGTCCACCAATGAATTGCTAGGTAATCCCTCACTCGGGAACATACCTTACTTTCCCTTAGGAATTCATGCTATCGAGCGAAAGAATACCTAATATTCCCCTAGTGGTTTGTGCTCGTGAACGGTCGGATAACTCCTGTTCGGTAGCAAACTTAACTTCTCAGTGGGAATTTGCTATCCAACCAAAGATTATGTAATCATCCCCGAGTGGAAGATTGTTCACTCGCCTTGCAATCAAAGGTCTTATTGTTGCTGTCTTCGTAGTATGCTTTCTGTTGCCGTCTCGTTAAAAACCTTGCTAGAAAAATCCAATTGGGACAAAAACTGAATGAAGGGAAAAAGAGTTCAACACATACTTTCCGTTTGGGTGTTGTTCATTAGTAATAATATCTTTTGAGGTGTGTCACATTTCAGTTGCTGGGAAACTTATCTCAATTCTAGTTCTCCAATTCGTATGAACCTTCCCGGTGATAGCTGAAATCCGGTAGGGACCTTCCCATGTTGGATCCTAGCTTACCCGCATTAATCTCCCGTGTATTTTGAGTTACTTTCCAGAGAACCAAGTCTCCTGCTTTGAAAAAACAAAAGTTGGATCTTTGATTGTAATATCGTTCCATCCTCTGCTTTTGAGCTTCCATTCTTACATGCGCTAAGTCCCTGCGTCCTTCGAGCAGTTCTAAGTTGATTAACATTGCTTTGTTGTTTGATTCTTCATTTTTCTGAGAATATCTCAAAGTGGATTCGCCCACTTCAACCAGGATTAGGGCTTCAGCACCGTACACGAGGGAAAATGTAGTTTCTCCTGTACTTGATTTGGCCGTTGTTCAATAGGCCCATAGAACTCCAGGCAACTCTTCGAGCCATTTTGACTTTTGCCGCTTCCAACCTTTTCTTGAGGTTTTAGATGATCACTTTGTTTATTGACTCCGCTAGACCATTTGCGCTCGGATGATAAGGCGAAGATGTGATTCTCTTTATTTTCAAATCTACAAGGAACTTTTTAACTTTTACACCGATAATGTAACACCCCAGAAAATTGTGAAGTATTTCAGTGTAAAGCCCAGTAATTTTCACAAGTGAATTCAAGGTTTCGTGGTGCCAGAGTAGGCTTACGTGTTTGAGAATGGTATAAAATCTTCACGGGGAGCTTGCGAGCTGCGGTTCGTACTTTTTGGGTTGAACAATGCACCGAAAAGTAAAGAAATATTTTTGGTAGAAAAAACGCGTTTACGTGGTACCTTATGCGACCGCATAGTCACTCTGCGAGCCGCATAATGGCCGCAGAAGTGAGCAGGAGAAGGGCCAGTCTGGGGGAAATTATGCGGTCGGCTATGCGACTGCATAACTGTTATGCGATGCATTATGCGATCGCATAACAGCTATGAGGATCGCATAGTGATCGCATACACGGACAGATTTTTGATCGTTTTGTTCTGTAATTATGCGACCGATATGCGGTCCGCATATCCATTATGCGATCGCATATGTGACCGCAGAACCTGTTCCGGAGCTCCATTTTAGTGTTTTTAAAACCCGACCCTACTTCGTTAAAAACATGCTTTGGGTCATTTTTGAGCAAAAGTCTGATGTTTTAGAGAGAAGGGAGAGTGCTTTAGAGAGAGAGGAAAACCCTAGGCTAATTATTCATCAAATCTTGCTCAAATCTTGGAAGATTAATAAGGAAAATCCACAAGATCTTCATCTAAGAGGTAAGGTTCCATACCCTAGTTTTCAATTTTGAATTTGGGTAGAAGATGGTTGATTAGGAGTATGATTCATGGGTATGAGATTATAATTTATACATGCATGTACAAATAAAAATTGTGGGAAGATTGTTGAGCTGAAATAAGTAAGGATTAGATTGTGGAGTGAAGGAAATCTTGTAGAAGAACCATGTGATTAAATTTGCACACCTAGTGTCTGATAAAATGCTCAAATGAGCTGAGACCATGAATATCTTCCTAATTATGGTTCAATTTTGTTATGTCTCAAAATAGATCGGGATTGCTAAGAATTTCGGATCATTCTAGAGTTAAGGAAGCTCGATTGAGGTATATTGGCTAAACTTTCTCTCTTGAAATTGAATTCCATAATGTTTCCGCAAGTTTTAAAGTATGGGTTACGTATTAAAAGGTTATGGCTTTGAGTCGTGTTTCAATGAAAGATAGTATGCCAAATTGTGTGATAAAATCTCAATATTCTTAAGACTCTTAATTGCTCATATGTGTACCTAAAGTCTTGATTTGGAAATGTCTTATTGTT
>AWOL01S0005219.1:23966-62981 GCA_000715115.1 Nicotiana otophora
ACAGTATTCGTGAAGCCTCTTTATCACAATTCCTTATATTTACAACCTCTTGAGAAATTGAGTTCCATAATGGGTTCCTTGAATTTCGTTATAACCCTAGGTTAATACTTCCCACTGCTTCCCTAAATTCTCAACAAGGTATAATACCTGATGAATTTCGTACAGAACCTTTTGATTCAAATGGATAACATTTGCTCATTTGTGCCTATACATGCATCACCATAATATTTACATATGCGGTATCATATCCAATGGAAAGCAGCCTAGTGTTGAGATCCTTCTTGAGTCACTGTTTTCCTCTCTGGTATATGTGACTTCTATGGTTGGAACAATTATTCTACTCCTTTATGAATAGTATCATGAATCCTTTTCATTATCTAGTAACATGAGAGTATATTTTAGCACTTATCATGTTCGTACATGCCAATTGAAATGGGCCACTTATTCGTATAAAATTTCTGAGCAACTTGAGATTTATCACAAATTCGTCATAGGTAGGTCTTATTGTTTACCCATCTCAGTGTGACTTTCATGTCCACCTAGATCATGCCTCAGTGAGTAACTCACCTTGTTCCCAGTATTGTGGTTGCCCGTGAATTGGCCTGATATGGCAACTTGAGAGTTGTTATGGCAAAAACATGTCTAGCTCACGGCAAAGTGTTCATTCTCTCTAACTAATACATGATTTCATCCCAACATTAAGATGTCCTAGCTATATGATTCCACTTGTGTGAGATTGAAAGTTAAGTAGCCTTATGATGAGCATATTGAATTGAAAGAAAAACTCGTCGTATCTCTAGTCCTCTCACATAGGATCAAATATTGGCAAAGGTTAGGCTGTGGGAATGATAATAATCTCACAAGTGTTCAACTTCTTTTCATCCTCGTAAGCTGGTGGCATAGATTCCTTGTGCTAGTTACTGTTAAGAGTGTAATGCAACTTGGTGTATCTTAAAACCCATATCATATTCAGGGTGCTAGAATATTCTCATTTCGAGTTAAACTGATTTTTCCGTACATACCAAGAGGCGACTGGTGTCATATAAGTGTTAGCTCTCTTTGAGGCTTACTATTGCCAAATAAGGCACGAATGGAATGAAACAATTGTTGATGTCCTTTTCATGACTCATTTCTTTTAAATCTCAGAATCATCAACATTTTCCCTACGCTATTAATGCCTACTAGGCAACTCTATGACTCGTTTGTTGAACCGATGATGTCACCACAACGAATCACCATGTCAGCGCTATTAGTAGTGACCTTCATGTCTCTTAGAATATAACCTCCTGAAATGCCGTGCTAAGCACGTTGATGGATTCTTGAATATTTCCAGCAAAATCTCGAACCTCGTTGTTCTTGTTTGTAGCAAATCTATCGAGTATTATAGGTTCGGGCATGTCAAACAAGAAGCATCATCCCGTGATCAAATATATGGGATAGGAAATTTTATGGTCATAGTCAAGCTAGCACATCTTAGAGAAATTGTTGGAGGTTGCCAAAGGTTTAGTTTGGGTGTTCGGCGTGGAGATTTAGAGTTGAAGAAAGTGAATGGGTTATTCTCAATATTTTCTGCATGAGGATGCTATGTGAATTGTTAATAAAGGTAAAGTATGTGGAGTCACATTAGGCTTTATGGAATTTTGAAAGGAAATGGGCTAAACTATGAGTATGATGTTTCCCTATTATTGTTCTCCGTGTACCCGATGTTTCATGTGTCTATGTCTAATAAGGTGAAGATAAGGGATAATGGGATTGTGAGGAGCAACTATTTGCTATCCTTGTTAGAAACGTCCGAGAGTTGAGATTGTCTCCATTAATGTGTTATGGCGAAGTCTGTAAGTCGAAGAGACCACATGGAGGGGAAAAAGTGTTAAGGAAATAAAATATTCCCACTTGAGTGTATAGTTAAATGATTGTGATTTGAAAAGTACTTCTGTGTGTTATGATTTAAATATGTGCAGCTCATGTCCAGATACCACTCTTGATAGTATAATGCCTTAATGATGAGATTAGTGACGTTGTTATACATGGTGATGTTTTGTCAAGTTGTGGATGTGTTGTTAGGAATTTTTTTGTTGTTACTCTGGTAGGTGGATAGGCCCAGTTACAAGGGACTCTGGCAAAATTTTTGAAAATTTAGGGAGTTAGCCAAATTTTAAAACTACTGGTGTGTGTGAACCAACAGTTGAACCACATTGAATGCTAATGACGGATTTTGGCCCTCATTCGAGGATGAATGATCCTAAGCGGGGGAGAATGTAACACCCCAAAAAATGTTAAAGTATTTCAGTGTAAAGCCCCGTAAATTTCGCAAGTGAATTCAAGGTTTCGTGGTGCCAGACTAGGCTTACGTGTTTGAGGATGGTATAAAATCTTCGCGGGGAGCTTGCGAGCCGCGGTTCGGACTTTTTGGGTTGAACAATGCACCGAAAAGTAAAGAAAATTTTTTGGCGGAAAAGTGCATTTACACGGTCCATTATGTGACCGCATAATCACTCTGCGGGTCGCATAATGGCCGCAGAAGTGAGCAGGAGAAAGGCCAGCCTAGGGGAAATTATGCGGTCGGCTATGCGACCGCATAACTGTTATGCGGTGCATTATGCGATCGCATAATGCACCGCATAACAGTTATGTGGACCGCATAGTGACTGCATACACAGATAGATTTTTGATCATTTTGGTCTGTAATTATGCGACCGATATGCGGTCCGCATATCCATTATGCGATCACATATGCGACCGCAGAACCTATTCCGGAGCTCCATTTTTTGGTTTTTAAAATTCGACCCTACTTCGTTAAATACACGCTTTGGGTCATTTTTAAGCAAAAATATGATGTCTTAGAGAGAAGGGAGAGTGTTTTAGAGAGAGAGGAAAACTCTAGGCGATTTATTCATCAAGTCTTGCTCAAATCTTGGAAGATTAACAAGGAAAACCCACAAGTTCTTCATCTAAGAGGTAAGGTTCCATACCCTAGATTTTAATTTTGAATTTGGGTAGAAGATGGTTGATTAGGAGTATGATTCATGGGTATGAGATTATTATTTATACATGCATGTACCAATAAGAATTATGGAAAGATTGTTGAGCTGAAATAAGTAAGGATTGGGTTGTGGAGTGAAGGAAATCTTCTAGAAGAACCTTGTGGTTAAATTTGCATACCTAGTATCTGATAAAATACTCAAATGAGCTGAGACCATGAATATCTTCCTAATTATGGTTCAATTTTGTTATGTCTCAAAATAGATCGGGATTGCTAAGAATTCTGGACCATCTTAGAGTTAAGCAAGCTCGATTGAGGTATGTTGGCTAAACCTTCTCTCTTGGAATTGAATTCCATAATGTTTCCGTAAGTTTCAAAGTATGGGTTACGTATTAAAAGGTTATGGCTTTGAGTCATGTTTCAAAGAAAGATAGTATGCCAAATTGTGTGATAAAATCTCAATATTCTTAAGACTCTTATTTGCTCATATGTGTACCTAAAGTCTTGATTTAGAAATGTCTTATTGTTGATAATCTATAAAGATAGTTGGAAGTGAAATAAGTAGATTGGGGATATAGAGTGTGGCCAACGTGCCAAGAATTTAAGTTATGATTGTGTCTAGTAGTGCAAATGATTTGAGAAGAAGCGATAAAGAATGTGAAATGAGCCTCGACTCAATTGTTTAAAAATGACTTCGAAGATAGAATTGTCTAAAAGCTTTTGTACTAAATTCATGCCCATTAGTGGCTGCTTTAACTAATGCTTTGATTTATAAATATATCCAGTGTGATTCGAGTTCTATATACTCATGTGTTGAAATTGTACATTGTCATTTTTGGGAAAGAGTATTGTAAGAGTAAATGATGTATTGACCGTTTATGATTTTTCATGTGTGTTTCTATTGTTGGTTGGTATACCTCATTCTTTGGGAAGAAACCATTTGTGTTTGAAGTTTACATTTCAAATAGATTTGAAGTATATGATTTCTGAAATATCCTATATGTTGATACTTGATGGTGATCTTTGAAACTGAAAGAGGTGAAAGTGTGGAATATGAAATACGGCCATCGTGCCAGGAATAAAGAATCTTGTGAATGGCCTAATAAGCCAAGAAAATATTGTCGTTGTGAATAACTGGAAATACTAATGAGAATTCATACAATGTGAAAGATGTTGAGGTGAGTACAATTGTATTTATGATATTTCTGTTTGTAAATCAAATCAAAACTATTTTTGGGAGCATCATTAGCAATACCGAGGAAGGGTGGGTCATAAGGCCCACACCTGAAACTACATGTGCCGGTATATGGTGGATTGGGATTATTCCCCTTATTTGGGATGAAATTAGAACCTTTACAAAATTGTGATATTATTCCCCTTAATTGGGATGAAACTGGAACCTTTGTGGATTGGAAAAGTCAACCCACACGGCATATGTGGGAAGGCGGCCTAGCTGATCGGGTGGAGATCAGACGCCATATTGCGCATATGGTGGTACTAATCTTGGTAAAAACTTTCTTTCGCATCACATGTCAAACCACATTGTTCGTGGGGAGATGGACTAGCCGATCGGGCGTGATCGGACTCCGTGCTAACAAAGACGGTAGTATATCAGTGCTAATGATCTCCCAACCAAAATTATATATGAAGTTTGTATTTTAAAAATTATTATGTTTTAATTGGACGTTTGGATATTGTTGATTGTGACTTGTTGTTTCTATGTGTTGCCTTTTCTTATATGGGCATTCTATTTTGAAAGAGGAGTTTTAGCTATACATACTAGTGTTATTCGACAGTACTAACGTCCCTTTTGCCGGGGGGCGCTGCATCTTTAATGGATGTAGGTGGTTATTCAGCAGGCGACATTGATCAGTGATAGCAGTACACTCTTTTCAGCTGATTTGGTGAGCCCCACTTCATTTCGGGGTCATGTATCTTTTGTTTCTCATGTACTGTATTTTTAGGTATAGCCGGTCGCGCTCCCTGAGTTTAGGGCGTGGCAAATAAATTGTGGCACATTGTCGCATGCTATCTCTTTTGGTATTCTGAACCTGCAAAAAATATTTTCCCATAGGAAGTACCACTTTGCGTTCTCCGATCTTCTAATAGGAACCTACTTCCACCCATTTAGAATAATAATCTGTCAAAAATAAAAGAAACATTACCTTTCCAGGAGCCGGTGGCAGTGGTCTGACGATGTCCATCCCCCATTTCATGAACGACCATAGGGACAAAACAGAATGCAAGGGTTCTGCCGGTTGATGTACTAGTGATGTGTAGCGTTGGCACTTATCACATTTTCGTACGAAATCTTTGGCATCTTGCTCCAAGCAAGGCCAGTAATATCCTGCCTGTACTAACTTCAGCACCAAAGAATCTGCACCTAAGTGATTTCCGCATATCCCTTTATGGATTTCTCTCATGACATAATTGGCTTTTGATGCTCCTAAGCATCGGGCCAGCGGGCCTTGGAAAGACTTTCTATATAATTGGCCTTTCTTGAAGGTATAACGTGCAGCTTTGGTGCGTAACGCCCGTGATGCTTTGAGATCGTCGGGCAACTTTCCATGATCAAGGTTGTTAATTATTTTATTTCTCCAGTCCCAGACCAAACTAGCTGAATTAACCTCCTAATAACCATCCGTATCAAGGACTGAGGTCGTCAATTGTACCACAGTTCAGGACTCCGATCCCTTTATTTACATCGATGAACCTAAGTTTGTTAATGCATCCGCTTTTACATTATCATCTCTCGGGGTATGAGTGATTGACCACTCCCAGAATCGTGCCAGAAGGGCCCCGACCTTTATAATATATTGTTGCATACGTTACTTCTTTGGTATCAAAGATCACGTAGACCTGATTTACCACCATTTGTGAGTCACGTTTGATTTCGATAACCTCAGAATCAAGTACCCGAGCCAATTCGAGCCCTGCAATCAAGGCTTCATACCCTGCTTCATTATTAGTTAAAGGGATCGTTTTGATGGCTTGCCTTAAGGTCTCCCCCGAAGGCATGATTAGAATTATTCCGAGCCCTCCATCCGTAAATAAGGTCCAAACCCCTTATGTCGATTCTGACACCATTACTTCCTCCTTGGTTGCTAGAGGTAGAAGTCCCTTACTAAAATCGGCCACGAAGTCAACCAAGACTTGTGACTTAATTGCAGTCCTTGATTTATATTCTATGTCCAATTCACTCATTTAAATGGCCCATTTGTCCAATCTACCTGAGAGATCGGGTTTATGAAGGATGTTCCGCAAAGGGAAAGTAGTCACCACAACTATTAGGTGGCATTGAAAATAGGGCCTCAGCTTTCAAGCGGCGACTACGATAACTAAGTCCAGCTTTTCCAAATGTGGGTAGTGGTTTTCTGCTCCCATTAAAATTTTGCTAACGTAATAAATGGGAAATTGCGTACCTTCGTCTTCCGGACAAAAACTACACTTACCGCAACTTCTAAAACCGCGAAGTAGAGTAGAAATATTTCATCTTATTTTGGTTTCGAAAGAAATGGAGGGCTTGATAGGTACTTCTTCAGGTCCCTCAGAGCCTGCTGGCACTCCGGTGTCCATTCACAACTATTCTTCTTTTTTAGTAATGCGAAGAAGAGATGACATTTTTCTGACGACCGGGAAATGAACTTGCTCAAGGTTGCTAATCTTCCTGTCAGTCTTTGGACTTCTTTACATTCGTCAATTGATCAGGGATATCCTATATGGCCTTCATTTTGTCAGGGTTTACCTCAATTCCCCTCTGCGAGACCAGAAATTTCAGAAACTTACCAGAACTAACCCCGAATGTGCATTTCTCAGGATTAAGTTTCATGTTATGCTTTTTGAGGATGTCGAATGTTTCTTGAAGATGCTTAAGATGGTCACCTGCATTCAAATACTTAACGAGCATATCGTCTATATAAACCTCCATAGTTTTTCCTATTTGGTTTTCAAACATCTTATTTACGAGCCGCTGATAAGTGGCTCCGACGTTTTTCAATCCGAAGGGTATTACATTGTAGCAATATGTATCGAAATTTCTTATAAACAAAGTCTTTTCCTGATCTTCCGGGTTCATCTTGATTTGGATGTACCCGGAATTAGCATCTAGGAAACTCATCAACTCGTGCCCGGCCTTGGCATCAATCATTTGATCGATATTTGGTAGAGGAAACGAATCTTTTGGGCACATCTTATTAAGATCTTTAGAGCCGACACATATACGAAATTTATTATTCTTCTTAGGAACTAATGCTACATTGGATAGCCAATCTAGATATCTTATCTCTCTGATCGAACCGATTTTAAGAAGGCGGGTTACCTCTTATTTGACGAATTTATTCCTGGCCTCAGCAATAGGGCGCTTCTTCTGTAGTACTAGTGGTAAGTTGGGATCAAAACTCAGCTTGTGCATGACCATTTCCGTCGGGATACCTATCATATCCTCGTGCGACCATGCAAAACAATCATCGTTAATTTTAAGGAATACAATAAAACCAGACCTGAGCTCGGGGTGCAGTCCTGTCCCTATGTAAAATTTTCTTTCTAAGAATTCTTCAAGCAATGCAAATTCCTATAGTTCCTCTGCCGGGGATTTCGTTGCGTCCATCTCTTCCAGAATTTGGAAATATCTCGGTACCTGATATTGTTTTGACGACTCTACCCTTGGAATAACCTCTTCTAACTCGGGAGTAAGCGTCGGTTCCTGTAAATGCTATGTCGTGCGCTCATTCCCTTTGCTACTGGAAACTAAGATTTCATTCATCTCCCTTGTTGCCGGTTGGTCACCTTTTATCTGCTTGATTCCTTCGGGCGTTGGAAACGTTAGCAATTGGTGATACGTCGAAGGCAAAACTTTCATTTCGTGTAACCATGGCCTTCCTAAGATGTTGTCATATCCCATATCACCATATAATACTTCGAAGAGAGTTGTTTTCATTACTCCTTCAGCGTTCGTGAGCACCAAGATCTCTCCCCGAGTCGTCATGCTCGCAAGGTTGAATCCAGCGAGGAGTTTTGTTTCCGGAATAATGCTTCCGGTGCGTTTAGCTTGTTCCAATACTCTCCATTGTATGATATTAGCCGAACTTCCTGGATCTACTAGAACACGCTTAATTTTAAAATTTAACACATTTAAAGAGATTACTAGTGCGTCGTTATGAAGTAACAACAATTCGTCTGCATCTTTCTCCGTGAAAGTGATATCGTACTCCCAGAGTCTTTTGCTATGAGTTATCGATACTTTAGTCTTCTTCACCGCCAAAAAGGTGACCCCGTTAATCTCGTTCCCCCCAAAGATCATGTTGATCGTCTGGCGTGGGGTTTCTTCTCTAGCTTTCGAAGATTTTGTGTTATCTCTGTTGCGACCATAATTGTTCTTAGCTCGATCACTTAAGAATTTTCGGAGATGACCATTCTTCAATAGCGTTGTCACCTCCTCCTGAAGATGTCGGCAGTCCCCTGTCCGGTGACCGTTCGTCCCATGGTATTTGCACCATAAATTAGGATCCCTCTGGCTGGAATCGGACCTCATAGGTCTCGGGAATCGTGCTTCTTTAGTGTTCCTCATGGCTGACACCAGTTCCACTTCCGATAACCTGGGGTAAGAAAGATCTCGAGACCCCAACATTTCTTTATCTTGAAGTGATCTACTGTTTCGACCACGATCAGTCCCTCTGTTAATGGTGAACTTGTTTGATGCTTAGAAATTTCTGCCCCGACCTTTGGTACGCTCGTAGGGCAAAAACCGACCCCTCGAAGTACGCCTATCCGCATCGTAGTCATCCTTTTGATTTTTCTCTGTTCTTCTCCCGTTTTTTGGCCGATGATGTGGAGCCTACTGGGTCATCTCCGATCCTTATCTTTGACTAGTACCGGCTGTGAACATCTACCCGGGTTATTGCTTGAAACACAAACAGGCTCTCCTTCAGCTTTCGGGAAGCGTCTGAACTTCTTGGATTCAATTCTTTGGTGAATGCTTCAACTGCCCATTTATCCGGGACGACCGGAGGCAACATTCTTTCTCTCTGAAATCGGGTAACAAACTCTCGTAATAATTCAGATTCTCCTTGTGCGATTCTGAATATGTCGGCCTTCCAGGCTTGCACCTTTCTAGCCCCGTCATGAGCTTTAATGAAAGAATCCGCGAGCATCTCAAAGGAATTTAAGGAATGCTCGGCCAGTAATGAATACCATGTTAGGGATACCCTCGTGAGAGTTTCGCCACATTTCTTTAACACAGATTCAATTTCGTGAGGATGTAGATCATTTCCTTTCACCGCCGTTGTATAGGTGGTAATATGTTCCTGTGGGTCTGAAGTTCCATCATACTTTGGAACTTCAGGCATTTTAAAGCGCTTCGGGATTAATTCTGGTGCCGCACTTGACTTGTACGGTAATTGAACATACTTCTTCGAGTTCGGGTCTTTCAATACTGGTGGTGCCCTCGGGATTTGATCCATGCAGACATTTACTTTCCTCATGAACTGTAAAAGCTCATCTTTGAATGAATTGTTCTCGTTATTAAGACCTGATCTGCTCCCCCAGCCCCGTCAGAGACAACTTCACCCTTGGGAGTATTGTTGTCGACTTTCTGCGTAGTTTGGTCTGCGGGAACAACAGAAGGAATTGGATCTCATCTGTTTGGATTATTTTAGGCCCCGATATAGCCTGCTTCAATTCTGTCATAACTTGATCTTGCCCTATGAGATGTCCTAAAATGATGGCCTATTGCTCTTGCAGGATCCTCATAGTATCCGCTACATGCTCCTCATCAGCATTATCGGGGGTAGTCTCCCGAACCCCTCGAGGGTACCGTCTGTCATGCACCGGCATGGCGTCATTCCCCTCATTGCGGGTGTCACTGATTGAGTCCTCGAAATGAGGCTGATCCCCTCGAATTTCAAGGTTGTGTGCATCGTTAACAGTGTTATCTGCCATTTTTTGTAATTTATTCTAAGACAAAATAATCAAAACACGTTAGTAAAAAAAATAAGGATCAATTTAATTGCACGACTGTCTAGGCCCCACGGTAGGCGCCAAATTGTTTACCCGTAAAACGGTACAACTGAATTTATACGCAGTTTCTAGACAAGTGAACTAATTTGATCTTGAAATAATACAATAATCGAAGAAATATACAATACTTAGCCTTAGAATGTAGTTGAAATAACAAAAATGATGATTCCGTGAATACGGTTTCCGGACACAACGATGATGAGACAAAAAACTAATAAGTAAAATTGTATAAAGCTTTGTATAGAATAGTGTAAGTTTAGCCAGAAAATTCGTGTCTTTTACAATGGTAATTGAGTTCACTATTTATAGTTATGTCTAGGGAAAAGGGTCTTAGGATTGTGCCCTCCTTTAATTTCAATTATGAGGATCATTGATGAAGATATAACGGTGAACATAAATGTCAAATTCTCTGTGACGGACTGTCGCTCTTAATGCTGCAATACATTCCTTAGTAAATACTATTGGGCGCAGAATATTTAATATACCTTTATGAACGTTATCCTTTTCGATGACAAACAGAATGACTGTGTTTGGCCTTCAATCAACTCATCTTGAATTTCACGTATTTTTCTTTGAATCAGCCACGTGACATATCCTATTTTATCTTATACCAATATATTTTTCGAGTTAATGTCAAAGGGAGGACTTGGTGGGAGAATATTGTAGTTTAGCACAATGGCCGCAAAGAGGGGATAAAACAAACAGCTTGAAAAATCTCGGGGATGGTTAATTTTATTCCTGCGCGCTACTTAAATTAAAAGAAAGTCAGCCATAAAAATATCTTCCCTAACTGGTTGATGACGTGGACTTCCGCTGGTGGCAGGTTACGTCTAGATATTTTCTCCTCGAAATATCTTTCAACCACGTGTGGCCTAAACTTCTTACTTGAGACCTCAACTTTCACCTTTGCCCATCAAATTCCCATGAATTGCTTAAATGCCACCGTCCCGCGAGACAATTCATCAGTAGGATGTTTTCTTGTGTTAAAACTTAAAAATATATTCTTTTTCGGTCTAAAATTGATCTATTTCTTTTGTTTCTAGGAGTATATTTATATTTACCTGGCATTCAAGATAATTTTTTGTATATTTATTTTATGTTTTTGAATAGCTTTCAAGCATTTTGATTATGAAGCGTTATTCACTTTTTTTGTTTTGACGTTTCTATTAAGAATTTAATAATAATATAAACTTAGTAAGAGTAATTTTAATCAAAATAAAGTAAAGTGTCACTGAGTTAAGAAAAATAAAACAAAAATATTGAAATTAATATGAAGTTAAAGACAAAAAGAAGAGACCAAGGAGGCGAAAAACAAGGAAATAAAATGCAATAAACTCTAGTTTTTTACTTTATTCTATCATTGACATACATTTTAGTGTTTGATTAACTGATATGCCTCTCTGTCATCTTAAAGGTGGGGTAAGGTTTGCGTACATTTTACCCTCCTCATACTCCATTTGTGAGATTACACTAAATATATTATTGTTGTTATTGTTGATTAACTTTTTTTTCTTTCTTTATAAAGATGGAGATACGAGGGAAAATGGAAGATACCAACTAAGTTGGCGGGGAAGTTTATTTCATAATTTGTTTTCTTTTCAATCTTTTTTCCTTTATTTACCAGAAATACAAAATATGTGATATAAACCATGCTCTTTATATACGCATTGTATAACATTTGAAATTCCAAAGTATACAAAAATGAGTGATAAGATGATACTTTGGAATATGGCTGTTGATTTGGATCGGATATCCGAAATCCGAACCGATCAGTTCAATTTCGGATTTCGGATTGTGTTTATTAAAATTTTGAATTTTGGATCGGATTCGGATTGGTATAATTTTAATACGATCCGATCCGATCCGAAATCCAAAATTATTAGGGCATGTATAAATTCTCAACTTTAATTCGAATAATTAGTACTTCCTTTCATTTTCCTCCAAGTTATTACCTTTACAATTGATGGATTTAGCTCTATTGGCACCATAGTACTCTCATAATTGTATAAACATGAATTTTTTTTACTGTACTGCCTCTTTTACAAAGAATTCGAAAATTCGATCCGATCCAAACTTTAAAATCCGATCTGATCTGATATTAATTCGGATCGGATTCGGATTCGGATTGCATTTTCTAGAATCCGAAATCCAAAAATTCGATCCGAAATGTGCTCAATCCTATCCGAACCGATCCATGCACAACCCTACTTTGGAAGCTTTGCTTATATTTACCCAAAACGAGGAATCAACTATAGTGGTATGAATACATACTTATTCGTAGGGGCGACTTTCGGCCTATTTTAACATCACATTATTAGTACTAACTATATACTATATTTTAAGTAGCTAGACAGCTAATTAACCACTAACATAATCCTATGTTTCTCAATTCTAGTAAATAATTCATTACCACTTAATTTAAACATGATCGGGTGGGTCAAGTGTGATAATGACATCCATATATATATATTTTGGGCTCGTCTCATATATAATTATCGGTTAAATAATTGCTGGTGCGTAGTGAAAACTAGATGGTATATCTGTAAATAAGTTGAAAAAATGGTCTATTTAGGAAAAACAGCTCTACAAGATATCTACAACATATCTACTGCAGGACATATTCACACAAGTACGCACAGAAATCGATAGATATTTTGTCAAAAAGATGGGAATGAAGAAAATGGAAGGAGGAGGAAAGAAATTGAAATGCACCAGAAATGATAACAATAACATGGACCAAGACGATGATGAAGAAGAAGAAGGAGAAATCTTTTATGAAGTAGAAAGGGAAAATGAACAACTTCCTTCTTCACAGCAGCCAGTTGGATTTTTCTACCCCGTAACGACGCCGTCTTCTATCATCGTTTCTGATGCCTTAGAACCTGATCTTCCTATCATATATGTGAATACTGTGTTCGAAATTTCTACTGGTTATCGCGCTGACGAAGTCCTCGGTCGTAACTGGTAAGTTATTTTCTTCTTTTGTTTATTTGCAAATTTTGTGTGTCATATCACATATGGGTTTTGGATAGTATAAATTGGGGGAGTTAGCTGATCTGAGCTGTTTTAAGTGTATATAGGAATTAATTTTAGCCATTTAGATTGTATTTGAACAAAATGTAGGGTTGGAATTGCAAATTTGACGAAAATTTTGAGGTGGAGAATTGGAGTTAGATTTTTTTCCCTTTTTTTTTAGTAGCTTTCGAATGAATTTGTTTTCAAAATTTCCTTTTTTTCTCCTTTTATTGGATCTTATGCAGTTAGTCTACTTTTATTTGTAATTGTCGATTTCTCTGTATTTTGTTTGCAAATTGTGTGTGTTATATGAGTGTAGTGCTGTTTGGATACCTCTAATTCGTTGGACTTTCTCAACTTAATTGTTGAGTTTTTCTTGTTAAAGTTTGAATTGAGAATTTAGCTGATCTGAGCTTGATAAGTTGTTCTAACTTTATTTGTGAAAAACAAAACTTTATCTAACAGCTAAATTAAATAAAAGTAGACTAACTACAACATATCTACTGCTTCTAATTACTACGTGTAATAACTGTGTCGTGAACGTAAATCACTAATTAAATACACAAACTCAAAACAGAAATGCTGATAGAATACAAAAGAAACAACCTTACCGCAGGTCGTTCCTAATTTCTGAACACCTATACTGAACTTATCAGATCATGCTCAAGGTGACTGTTTCAGATTATAAGGATATACATAACCTGCATACAGATTTTGAGACTCTCTAAGATGGTTGTTTCATATAAACTTCCATCCTCTAGATCATTAACATTCTTGATGTCCAACTAATAAGGAGGTCAATAATGAACAACAGATATGGACAAAGAATGACGATTGATGCAATTTTAGCTACAGGATATAGATTATCACCATTATCAAGTCCATATATTTGAGTATTAAGTTTGACCATCTTGACCGACCTTGGTATATAAACTTACGGACAGCCGACTGTAATTTTACTTGGAGGCAAAGGAACAAGCTTCTAAGTACCATTAAGTTGTAGAGCTGACATCTCCTCAACCATAGTCTGTCATCCTCCTAGACGAGAGAGGGTTTCACCTGTAGACTTAATGAATAGAGACAGAGGACAAGGAAGGCACAAATGCACAATGGGACGAAAATAAATGATGATAACCAAAAAATATATAAAGGGGAGGAGTGTTACAAGTGGAGTGAATACATTTTTGACAGCCACCGAGGAGGCTAGGACTAGACAAGCTCGCAGAAGGAAAAGGAATCCGCTGTAGAGCGTTGATGATGATAAATCAAGATTGGTGGTGCTGTGGGAGGAGATGGAAGTTTAGAGTTTGGATTAATATTAGAGAAAACAAGAGGGTAGGAGAGAAAGGTAACTTTGTTTGCATCAAGTGTAGGCAAGACAGGGGAATGAAACTTCTGGTTTTCTATATGCCAAAATTGACTTAGGTATTCTGAAAATATTGGGTCTAAAAAGCAGTAGACATATGGCGTTTTTGGAATAGGTTTTGGAAGAATTTAAATAATTTGTTGGGTAATGTTCTTCGGATTAAGTTTTGAGAAAAGATTTGAAAGTTTTTGAAAAGGTTTTGAACTTGAAGAGGAAAATAGTGTTTGGATTGTAAAAGAGGTGTTGAAGAAGCTGTGTTTTTCTAGGTTTTGGGTTCCAAAGCTTTTCCAGAAGTGCTTTCCGAAACCAGGGTCTTTCATATACCAAGCAAGAATGTGTCTTGGGAAGTTCTGAAAGACATACCTTAACCAAACCCCTTCAAGGTCAAATGATTATGTTCCATTCTTTTTTTTGCCAAATTAAAAACTAATTCCCGTTTCCTTTCCTCTCTCCTTTCTGTCTTCCGTTCTTTTAATCCAACCAACCCTAGTTAATGCAGAAATAAGTTCACTTAATGGGATACAAAAGAACTATGTTTAATTGCACGCACTCGCTCAAACATGACTTAAAGTGCTAATGACCTTGGCCTACCTGCTATCCCTGTAAAAATAAAGAAGGTGAACTACTGGACCAAAAAGCTTAAGCCACACCTTCTACGCATGCTGATTCTCACAAAAACAAAATACTGAATTATAATAAGACGCTTTAAGTCTATGGTAATGGCCATCACATTGATTGTAAGGCAAGGCCATCACACTGATTGTAAGGTGAGCGCAATGGATCTGAAGCTGTTTCTCTCTATTGTGTGAACTGAGCAGAAAAGTTTTTGGGCCGCCAAATTAGCTATTCATCTTTTAGAAAAAAAATTGCAGGACTTATTTTTGTTCCACTAAATGCATTAGGAGTTCTGGGTGTATGAAACACAGTCGCATCTTCCACAAAGTTGAGAGCGTTCTCATTTCTATGATCAGAATAACAATCCTAAGAACTGAAGTTACCTATTAAATCAGAGCTCAGACTGCACAATAATAAGAATGTTACCTTTTCGTGAAAATTTTATTGGCCTAAGAAGTTGCAAATTGCTGCAACAACTCAGACCGCTGCTGGGTTGCGTCAGGTGCTTTTATGTTGTTTTTTGTGTCTTTTATGCTGTTTTTTGTATGTCAGGTGCCTTATTTCAAATGACTACTGCTTTTAAGATCATGTCTCACAAGGGATAAGCTAAAGTTGATAACAACGGAGGAACACTGTGATTTAGGGAAAAGAAAGCTTAAAAATCTCTGCATATTATGTAGTTAAAAGGAATAAAAACTGAGAGACAAGAGTGTCTCTAAAACTATGTGACATAAAGAGTGTCCCGTGTCAGAGTGGGGCTTCTTGAATTGAAACTGTTTGGATGGATGATTCTTTTGCTGGTGATTTGTAGGTCCTTTTGATTTAATTAAGTGATCTAATTGTTCAAAGAAACAATGATGGCGTGAGTATGTCTTCAAAATATAGTTACCACTCCATCAAAAATTGTTCAGAATATACAAGCAAATAAACAACTGTGGTGTATATCTTATCTTTATATCTATTTTGATTATCCGGTAGACTAGAATTTATTTTCCTCCTTGGAATAGTTTTTGTGTCACAAGGATAAAGAATAGTCAAAATATAGGTTTTGATCAGTCATTAAATGACAAATCAGTCATTAAATGACAACCTAATGCTAGTATATTATCAAATGTATTGTAACTTTTCTGTCCCTTGACATTATCAATTCTTTAATAGAATTGTTCAACGGAGATGTTATAGCTGATTCTTCCTTTACTTCTTTTAATGTTACATTTTTTTGACAGAAATTTTCTCTGTGGGATATGTACCTGTGGGCATACTAGACAAGCTTTTTCCTGCATTTACCATTGACTTCAAAATTTCTAATATTGAAGCATCTACTATATGCTAACATCATTACTATTTGAGGAATCTTGACACGTTCACTGATTCATTTGCTTCAGTCGGTTTTTACAATTTAGAGATCCACGAGCCCAAAGGCGGCATCCTTTGGTGGATCCTGTTGTTGTTTCTGAGATCAGAAGATGTCTTGAAGAAGGTGTTGAATTCCAAGGGGAGCTTCTCAACTTTAGAAAGGATGGTACACCTCTGGTGAACAGGCTAAGGCTAGCACCAATACATGGTGATGATGGCACAGTTACCCATGTTATAGGGATTCAAATATTTTCTGAAGCAAAAATTGACCTGAATACTGTGTCATATCCTGTTTTCAAAGAAACTTGCCAGCCTCAATGTGACAAGTCTAGCAAATACTCTATTAAAAGCGGTGATTTACTGCAATGTCAGCACCGTGAAATATGTGGAATTCTTCAGCTCTCTGATGAAGTGCTAGCTCACAACATTTTATCTCGGTTGACACCAAGGGATGTTGCATCCATTGGCTCTGTTTGTAGAAGGATACGTCAATTGACAAAAAATGAACATGTGAGAAAAATGGTTTGTCAAAATGCATGGGGAGCAGATGTCACAGGAGTGCTGGAACACATGACTAAAAGATTAGCTTGGGGGCGCCTGGCTAGGGAGCTAACCACTCTTGAAGCCGTTTGTTGGAAGAAACTGACAGTTGGAGGGGCTGTAGAGCCTTCACGTTGCAATTTCAGTGCATGCGCTGCAGGGAACCGGCTGGTGTTATTTGGGGGGGAAGGTGTTAATATGCAGCCAATGGACGATACATTTGTTCTCAATCTTGATGCTGCTAATCCAGAGTGGCGACGAGTTAGTGTCAAATCATCTCCACCAGGACGGTGGGGCCATACTCTCTCGTGCCTTAATGGTTCCTGGTTGGTGGTATTTGGTGGGTGTGGGAGGCAGGGACTGCTTAATGATGTGTTTGTTCTTGATTTAGATGCTAAACAGCCAACATGGAAAGAAGTATCTGGTGGAACTCCGCCCCTTCCTAGATCCTGGCATAGCTCATGCACAATGGAAGGCTCAAAGTTAGTTGTTTCTGGTGGATGCACAGATGCAGGGGTACTCCTCAGTGATACATATTTGTTGGATCTCACTATTGACAAGCCTACATGGAGAGAAATTCCAACTACGTGGGCTCCTCCGTCAAGATTGGGACACTCACTCTCAGCTTATGGGAAGACAAAAATTTTAATGTTTGGTGGACTTGCCAAGAGTGGTCACTTGCGGTTAAGATCGGGTGAATCATACACGATTGACTTAGAGGACGAAAGGCCACAATGGAGGCAACTTGAGTGTGGGGCGTTCACAGGAGTAGGAAGTCAGAATGCTGTGATTCCTCCTCCTAGACTTGATCACGTCGCTGTAACCATGCCTTGTGGCCGGATTATCATTTTTGGAGGTTCAATTGCCGGACTGCACTCTCCTTCTCAACTATTTTTACTGGATCCTTCTGAGGAAAAACCGTTATGGAGGACTCTCAATGTACCTGGGCAACCTCCAAAGTTTGCTTGGGGTCATAGCACATGCGTGGTTGGAGGAACAAGGGTCTTGGTCCTGGGAGGCCATACGGGGGAAGAATGGATTCTAAACGAATTGTATGAATTGTGCTTAGCGAGCAAGCAAGATTCTGATGCATGATGTGGCTAATCAAATTCGTGCAGAATTGATATATATATATATATATATAATCTTCTGAAAATGCTCTGGAGTCATGGAGAAACTTTACATTTTCCTTGAGAATGGTTCCAATCTGTAGGCACTGGAATACACCATGTCATAGATTCGAGTATCTTATGCAGCTTGTGTAAATAAGCTTTTGATGTTGCTGTTTGTAGTCCCTTGTTTTGTATCACAAGTGCTTGCAGTTCTGATTTTCTGTGCGAGTGGAATTGCATGTAATGTGAATATCTGTTCCTGCAGACCATTTGGTGGCTGGAATTTCTTATGCTTTTTGCCGTTGTATTTATATATTCTATTCACTGGTTTCTGAGTCTTAATTTGTACATTATCCTTCTGCCAAGATAGTTCATGCTCATATCTAACGCAATAAGAAATCCTTTAAACTGCCGAAACCCAAACCCGTCGTCTTTTTCTTTTTAGATACTTGGTTATTTCGCTTCCGCTTAACAGG
Source organism: Nicotiana otophora (assembly GCA_000715115.1). Taxonomy (NCBI): domain Eukaryota; kingdom Viridiplantae; phylum Streptophyta; class Magnoliopsida; order Solanales; family Solanaceae; genus Nicotiana; species Nicotiana otophora. Next base: position 42,444 of record AWOL01S0005219.1, read on the forward strand.
GATAAACGTTTTCTTTCACAAAAAATAGTTAGTTTAGACTGCAGTCCTAGTTGGGGAGGAGGTACATTGGGAAACTTTTCCGATTCTTTTAACTCAGTGAAACAATGAAAAGGAAAAGGTAGATTCGGAGAATGCAAATAACACTTTCAAGAATGTCACTATAGGCAGTGGGTAACAAAAGATCAAGATGAATATTGCTTACAAATTAATTTGCATGCGGGCATTTATTCATCTAGATTTAGAGCACGTTTGGCCATGAATTTTTTTATTTTTTTTTGAAAATTTATCATTGTTTTTCAAAATCAGTGTTTGGCCATAAAATTATAACGACCCGACCGGTCATTTTGCTCTCTAGATCCCCGTTCCCCTAAATAAGACTCCCCGTATGTGCTTTTGCTGTTTTGTGACTTGCGGGGATGGTTAGTTCGGTTCTGGAAGGGTTTAGGTTGAAATCGGAACATTTAGTTCCTTAACATTGGCTTTAAAGGGTTAAGTTAGACTTGGGTCAACATTTCTAGTAAACGTCCTCGAAACCGGAATTTGACGGTCCCAGTAGGTTCGTATGATGATTTTGGACTTAGGAGTGTGTTCAGATTGGATTTTGGATGACTTGGGTTTTGGAGTAGGTTTTGGTGTTATCGAGGTCCATTTGGGATTCCGACCCCGGGAATAGTTTCGTATGGTAATTTAAGACTTGCACGCAAAATTTGGTATCATTCCGAGAAGTTTAAGTATGATTTAGCGCGTTCGGAGCAAGTTGGAAGAACTTGAAGTTCAAAAGTTGATTCGATTTGGTTTGGGGAGTAATTCTTAGTTTTGGTGTTGTTTTCCGTGTTTCGTGAGGTTGAGCAGGTCCGTTTTATGATTTCGAACTCGTTGGTATGGTTGGACGACGCCTCAAGGGCCCCAGATGCCATTCTGACGATGCGCGGAAGTCATTTGGACTTGGAGAAAATGGCTAAAGCAGCAGAGCTTCTGGTGTAATCGCACATGCGAGGAGCTAGCCGCAGGTGCGAGATCGCAGAAGCGAGCCAACGACCGCAGAAGTGGCCTGGCGTGGGCTGCCCAGGGATCACAGAAGCGGAGCAAGGACCACAGCTACGAAAGCGCAGGTGCGAAGAAGGCAAGCGCAGGAGCGGGCAAGGCCGCATGTGCGGTACGTGCGCCGCAGACGTGGGCTCGCAGAAGCGGGCCATTGTCTGCAGATGCGGAAGTATGCTAGCTAGGGGAGGCTGCATCTGCGATGTTTTTTCCGCAGATGCGGAAGTATGTCAGCTGGGGGAGGCCGCATCTGTGATGCCTTTTCCGCAAATCCGGCCGATACTCCGCAGAAGCGGAAATCACTGGAGGCAGAAAGGTCCATTTAATACGGGACTTAGGCCATTTTGGCTAATTTATATCACTTCTTGGGCGATTTTTGGAGCTTCTTAGAGAGGGGTTTTCACCTAGCTATTGAAGGTAAGTAATTTCTTTCCAATGTAAGTTAAATACATAGATTATGGGTAGATTTTAACATGAAAAATTTGAAAATTATGGATTTAGTTGAAAAACCTAGGTTTTGATAAAAATGGGATTTAACCACGAAAATGATTATGAAATTGGGTGAAAATGATATATTTGAGTTCGTGAGGTTATGAGTAATAATTATCTTTGAAAATTTCCGGAATTCGGGTACGTGGGCCCAGGGGTGAATTTTAGGAATTTTCCAATTTGGGTTGGGTAATTACTCTAATAGTTAAATTATGAACTTTTGAACATGTATTGATTAATTTATATAACATTTGACTAGCTTCGGGTTGTTTGGCACCGAGTTGAGGATTTAAAGCATATTTGTGGATCGAAAGTGAGCTTGAGAACAATGTGAGTCTCTTGCCTAACCTTGTAAGAGAGAACTCATCCCCTTGGGTGTATTTTTGTTGTGAATTACTTGTGTGGGAAGCTACGAACGTACTAGGTGACGAGAGTCCGTGTGTAGCTATATTCCATGAGATGTCTGGGTAGTCTTAGATTTACATCATGCCTTGATTGTACTGTTATACTTATTATGTATATTAATTGTCTTAAATAAAGCTGAGATTAGGGATTGTATGATTGAAACTCTCCAATTTAGATTTCTTCTTTTGGGAAGAATTGAGGAATATATAATAACTCTGAGAAATCCATGTCCACTCGCATCGCAAGTACTTCCGCGAGCGAGGTAAACTTCTCTACTCTCATGGGAGCGAGCCGTTCGTCTCGGCGGGTTAATAGATGCATCTATGGTTCGTGTCGTTCGACCCTCGGCAGTGCACACAATATATTTTTGGATCGGGTCGTACGACCTCGATATAAATCTTGCGTGATAATACTCGGAACTTGATTACACTTGATATTGTTTCTTGCTTGTGAGATTATAATTTATTTAATGACAGAAATTGAATTGAGATTAAAAGGTGTTGGCTCGAAAAATTCTTGAAATTTATCATCAGTTAAGGAACCATTTATTCATTGCTTGTTACTGTGTTATTATTTTTATTATTTCCATGTTTCATACCTATTTATAATTTCTGTATTTTATTATTGGCCCAAGTAAGTGTCGATGTCAACCCCTCGTCACTACTTTTCGAGGTTAGACTGGATACTTATTGGGTACATATTGTTTATGTACTCACACTACACTTCTGCACTAACCGTGCAGGATCTGAGGCAGATGCATCTGGTAGTCATCCCTCGCCATGAATTGTTTTTCGAAAATTTATCATTGTTTTTCAAAATTAGTGTTTGGCCATAAAAAAATTTAATTTTCACTTGAAGATGAATTTTGAAATTTTTAGAAAATTTGAAAAACTCCAAAAAATTATTTTTCAAAATTTTCACTCTGATCACTCACAAAAATTCAATAATAACCCAAAATTATATTCATATCCAAATACAACTCTAATTTTCAAATAACATTTTCATTTAAAAAATGTTCCACCTTTTTCCGGAATTTACATTTCTTATGTACAAATGCCCACTTATTATAAACATGTCCTTACGAAGTTAAACATCGAAAGTGAAATTCTGGCGCCACCAACGCTTTCATCAAGTTCCATAAAATCTTTATTACTCTCTCTCTCTGCGTCAAATTATCTGTCTTATTTTTCTTTTACACGGACCTTAAGAAACATTAATTAGAAGGGTTTTTTTTGACTCTTTTACCTTTACTAGTTTTAGTATACGCGTGTTGCGCGTATTCCCCAATTCAACAAGTAATTTTTCTTGTAAAAGAATTACATATATTTTTTTTAATTTGTATTTGAGTTATAAAATAAAGTATAAGTTTATAAAATTGATGAACACTGATCATAAACTCAATAAAGGAAAAACTTTGTTCATAAAAGTCTTATGTCATTCATCTTAAATGATGTCCCATTTATAATTTTATCAGTTCAATTTCACAAGTTCTTGTGTTTATTTTTTAGTTTCTTAAAAAACACATAGGCCTTAATGATTTTAGATTTTCTGAAATTATTTTCAAATTATATTCTCAAGTTCATTCGAAAAGACATAATAAGGTATAGACTTTTATTACGATTCTTTAAAGATTCGTCAAATAACATAAATTAAAAATTTGAGTCTTATGTTTTCTCAATTTATCTCCCTTCAAAGGTTTTAATATTATTCATTTACTGAGATTTTAGCTGTTGAAATAAAAAGAAAAAAATTATAATTTCATAACTTTGTCGAAACGTGCATCGGCAAAGAAATCATTACTAAAACATGAAAATTAAATAGGACGAACAAGTTACTATGAAAAGCTATTGAATTCATTGAGTGTGTGCATACATAATAAGTTAGACATTTTTTTATATATTATTCATTTTAAAGTCTTAAATATTTGGACTTTTTACATAATTCCAATAAGAAATAATGTAGTAAGTAAAATGTTAATTATTTTTAAAGTCCTAAATATTAGTAAAATATTTATATTATATTTTTATTTAATATGAATTTTAATTTTCAATGTAAAACATTCAATCAATATTTCGTATTAAGATTACGTGATTTTATAATATTGATTTATGCTTGTGTGATTTTGTATGATTAAATATGGTATCAAAATAATTTTTTTGGGTGCTTAATCGAATTGGATTAATTATTTTTTATGACTGAAAGGATAATTTTACAAATAAATATTTAATTATTTTGCATTGAAATAGTTTTAGTTTAGATGTTATTGTATTAAATAATTTTAATTTAATATGCAATTTTATGTCCCCATATTACAATTTTATTAGAAATCATTGAAGTCACCGTATTAGTTCTTATCTTGATTCTATAAGACTGCACAAAGAAATTTGTTTACTCTCAAAATCGGATAACAATTAAATTTGTAAGTGATTTTAAGGATACTCAGATTAAATTGATACAAAGCGATAAATTAAGTCAAATTGAATAAACAAAGATAAGATGGATTCAAACCACACGAGGAGGATAGTTCCAGCCTTAATAAAATATTCACCCTCGATGAGGGCTCGCTTTGGCCAGCACTGATGAACAAGAGAAAAAGACTAATAAAAGAAAAAAATAATAATATATTACTTTGGAATGCGTGTTACAATGGATCTCATGAATTATCAGACCCCTTTATATAGTAGGGGAATCATACTCCACGTACAACTCTATAAAAGGTAAAACATTCTCTGATTAACTGATTGCCGGTTCTTCATCGATACATGCCGAGATCCCCGCCGTGATATCCGGCCAGTCACTGATATTACGGCCTTCCGTTGGCCATGCTTGATTTCCCGACAATGTTCTTCAAATTCGTTTAAGGCTAGGACTGATTCCGAACCATGACCCCGATATTCTCTAGGGCGGGCATCATGCCCCCGGATTCTGACTCGATGAGACTTTTGCCTCGATTTCGGTCCTGTGTCATCATGTCTCGAGCTTGGATTATTTTTTCGGAGACCGGGGTATACCATGAGCTCGATCTTATCCGTATACAGATAGTCTCCTCATTTCTCGGAGAGTAAATGACGAGAAACAACATGAGCTCCTGATTCTTACTTCGACACATAGCGGCAGAAACAACAAAACACTCAAAACGTCTCATCAGTCATGTCATAATGGCATTAAATGCATGTCAGCCGTCGGTCGGCTGTCCCTGGACGCGAAATGTCGCTGAACTCCTATAAATACCCCTTCCTTTGTTCACTTTACACCAAATCATCTACCTTCGTACCTTCAAGATTTCAATACTCTCTAGCGTTTTTACCTTCTTTACTCAAGGTTCTTCAGTACTTCGCAAAAACTTTTACTCATCTCCTACCCAAGCCAACAAGTCCGATCTTTCAACTTTCAACCTTTCTCCATCTTTTCCAAGCTTTTTCTTCCATAACAATGGAAAAAACCTCAAAATATGTTCCTCAGAAGGATGCTCCTTCTTCCTTGTGACCGACCACTGAGGTCTAGGAGACCATCCCCGATACGGTTGTTGATAAACTGGCGGAAGAGCCCCCCTTGAAGATGTTTATTCCCGGTGGTTGTTCGGTCACCGACGACTTCAAGGTTGAGAAGCCTTCTTCTATACAAGGCTAGCGTGAGGAGGCTTCGAGATTGTCACAACTCCAATTCAACCTCCGTAGGATGTCGTGATGACACATAGTCTCTAAAACTAGGTAAGCTTAACAAATTTGCGAAATAACATAATAATAAACTGAACTCCAATCTCAACACATGAAATAAATATAAAACTGCAAATCAATAATTACAACTCCCAAAACCCGGTGGAAACAGGTCACAAGCTTCTAAGAGAAAATACTAAGTGTCTCTATATATCAGAGTCTAAAGAGAACAAGGAAAATAACATAGTAAGATAGAGGGAGACTCCGAGGTCTGAGGACGCTGGCAGATCTACCTTGAAGTCTCCACGTGCGGTCCAACTCACTGGTATCTGATCTGGTGAGAAGAACCTGGATCTTCACAAAATGATATGCAGAGTGTAGTATGAGTACACCACAACGGTACCCAGTAAGTACCAAGTCTAACCTTGGTAGAGTAGTGACGAGGTCATGTCAGGGCCCTACTAGTTTAAAAGAAAAGTAATGCAGAAGATTTAATAATATTTTGAAATGACTGAGAATTTAAACAATTAGAAGTTTCAGAAAATATCAGCACACTAACTAGAGGTAAATAACCGGGGCACTACCGAGGTACCACCTCATAGTCCCAAATGTAAATATGCACGACAGTGGGATCTCGCGAGGTACAACCTCGTAGTCCCAAAGTAAATATACAAGTCAGGGGTATCTCCCGAGTAAACGCCTCGTAGTCCCAAAGTAAATATGCAATACAGGGGGATCTCCCGAGTAAACGCCTCGTAGTCCCAAAGTAAATATGCAGCATATAATCGAAGGAAACACGAATTTACAGCAAGAAATCTTACAGTTAAAGATTTAATTCAAATCAAGGGAAACAGGTAATTTAACCAAGCATGTTGCACAAATTTCAAGTAAGCGTTAAGGCATGTAGACATGCGATACTAGGCTAAACATATCACTACATATGCTAAGGCAACTCAGTTAAGGAATTTAAAAGAAGACAACTCAGCAAGAACAAAAAATTTCCACAATTAGCCCGTGTACGCACTCGTCACCTCACGTACACGGCGCTCACGTATCACATATGGTTACAACAGTAGCAAATCCTAAGGGGATTTCCCCACATAAGGTTAGACAAGTCACTTACCTCAAATCTCGATCAATCAACCGATAATGATGCCTTTCCCTCAAATTTTCAACTCAGAATAGCCTAAATCTAGCCAAAAGCAATTATATATCATGAATAAAACTACAAGAAACTACTTTAAAAAGTAAATCTAAGACTTTTGCAAAGAATAGAAAAATAGCCCCAAAAAGTCGACTCGGGCCCACGTCTCGGAATCGGGTAAAAGTTACAAATTACGAATACCCATTCGACCATGAGTTTACCCATACCAAAATTACTAAAATCCGACACCAAGTCGCCACTCAAATCCTCAAATTAAACTCTCCAAATCCCTAGACTCAAACTCCCAAATCCCACCTTAAACACACACAATCTAGGTGGAAAAATCAACGGGAAACAAGGTTATTGATCAAAAACACGTACAAGAGACTTGCCTCAAGAAATCACTTGAAAAGGATCTCAAAAAATTGCCAAACCCGAGCTCAAAATGTCCAATAATGATAAAAATCACGAACCCTTGTTTTTAAGTGTTCTGCCCAACATTCTTGCTTCTACGGTAACATTAGCCGCTTATGAGGCACCGCATTTTTGGTCAGGCCCTCACATATATGGAGGTCACTAAGCCTCCCAACCGCTTCTGTGTTCATAAACCTGCTTCTGCGGGCGCACTTCCGCGCAACAAAACCCGCTTGTGCGGACCAGCCTCAAACTCCAGCGTCCGCTTCTGCAACCCTCCAAGCGCAGGTACGAGTCCGCACATGCGAAACACCCTCTGCATCTGTGCTCCATAGCCCCCAGTCCAAAACTTCATATATGCAAAACACGGTCCGCACTTGCGAGCTCGCACCTACGATCAAAGCTTCGCAGGTGCAGTTACACCAGCAGAGTCCTACTTCAGCCATGCACCAAGTCCCCTTTTCGATCCGTTAGCCATCCGGAATCCACCTGAGGCCCCCGAGACCTCAACCAAATATTCTGACAAGTCCTAAAATATCATACGAACTTAGTTGAGCCTTTAAATCACATCAAACAATGCTAAAAACACAAACTGCACATTGATTCAAGCGTAATGAACTTTAAAACTTCAAACTTCTATATCCGATGCCGAAACCTATCAAATCAAGTCCGATTGACCTCAGATTTTGCACACAAGTCATAATTAACATTACGGACCTATTTCAACTTTCGGAATCAGAATCCAACCTTGATATCAGAAAGTCCACTCCCGATTAAACTTCCCAAAAATCATCAAATTTCCAATTTTCACCAATTGACGTTAAAATGACCTACGGACCTCCAATTAAACATACGAACACGCTCCTAAGACCAAACTCACCCTACAAAGCTATTGGAACTGATGAAACTCCATTCCGGAGTCGTCTTCACACAATTTAAACTATGGTCAATTCCTACGACTTAAACTTCCTTTTTAGGGACTATGTGTCCCATTTCATTCCGAAACCAAAAATAAAAGTTCCCGGCAAGTCACAAAATCCAAAAATGAAATAGAGGAAGTAATAATTAGGGGTTCGGGGCAAATGATCTCAAAACGACCGGTCAGGTCGTTACAGAGATACATCTGCTCAATTACCGAAGAGGTCCTCCCCACGGTCCGAAAATACTGCAACTGGGCCAACAAAGACATAGTGGTCCCCGACTCCGAAGAGGCCATTACCACCCATGTTGAGGGATATTTAAGTGTTTACACTTATCCCTTTGCATTGGGCCCGATAAACCCGGTCATCTTAGACTTCTGCAGGAAGTATAACGTATGCCTTGGCCAGATTTATCCATCACTATGGAGGATAGGGATCCTCCTCCGATTCTTGGTGAACAAAATCGATGGGTGCTCGTTCACCATCGATCATCTACTCCGCTTATACAGTCCTCGAATCTTTTGGCGGGGACTGATAAAGCTAGTACATCGGGTCAACAAAGCCCTATCTCGAGCATCGATGAGGACCGGTATTGGGTTGGCAAGGACGTTTTATTTGGGTAAGGACTGCCGACCTGGTACCTTCCGAGTGGAGGCCGTTCCCCGAAAGGTGGAACACATCACGTAAGTATTCCCTTTAAGCGATGATTGTATGGATTATCTTCCATTTTCTTATCGGTGCTTGTTATGTTGTAGCCCTTGCTCGTGTTCCGAATGCTATCCCTCGGCTCAAGAGTGGGTCGAGGGCACTGTGTCACAGATACCCTACTCCGAGCGCTCATGGCATAAACTTTCAAAAGGACGTTGGGAGGCCCATTCCCATAGTAAGGTTCTTTTCCCGAACAAGTCGTATTGAACTTTTTCTTCTAACATCACGTCCTTATCTCCTTTGCTTTCTTTTGCAGGTTTTCCTAAGAACATCGATCATAGGCCTCCGGTCGGGGACGAGAACTTGCCTGTTGAGTCTACTGCTCCGGGGCAGGCCGGAGAGAGGAAAAGGAGGAGGGCTCCGAGTTCCCCGAGCTCGGAGAAAAAGAAACCAAGGAGAAGGCTGGTGCGCAAGCCAAAGGAAAACACCATCTCCCGAGCACCAGCTTCGGACTTGCTCTATTGTCTTAGGGACGAGTCCGAGGGGGAGGAACCTTTTGTGGCCCGCGATCCGTCACCCCTAAAGATCAGGGGCCGTTGAGCCAGAGACCTGCGAGGCCAATCTTCCTCAGGTTAGGGAGGTCAATGAGGAGGCCAGGGCTGACGCGGGATGAGAGAAGTGGCCCAAAGGAGGCACTTGGTGTGATAGACATCACCGAGTCACCCAACGAGGGGGTCCATGGAGCGGACGATCCCATCCGTTACTTGTTTTGATGGCATGGATTCTACCGCCATGGAGGACGCCACTGGGTTAGGTAACTTAGAGTACTGAGAAAAGGTTCGTCCTCTGAGGCAGGTGGGCCTAACTCGAGCCTGAGACTAGTCAACCGGTTTCCTTCCCCGAGTGCTTATCCTGGCCGGAAACGGTCAATTATCATCACCGTTCTGAAGGATGCCCGAGTTCTTTCTGCCCCTGTTGGGGTAGCTAGTTACCTCCGATGCCTGGTAACCGACGAATACCGGGCAAAAATGAACGACATGGATGTGCCATGCATGTTCAATGAGGAACAATAGGCGCTGAACCGGATATGGTGTTGCCAAACTTTTTCATTTTACAGCTTTAGTTCTTGATGATCCTAATATTTCTTCTCATATTTGCAGGCCTTGGTGCTTCATCATGAGACCTTCCTCTGGTATCGGGATGAGCTGAGCCAACTCGAGGCTGAAGTCAAAGAGCTTGGTGAGAAGAGAGATATATACAAACTTCTCAGCGCGCAACATAAAGGAGAGGCTAAGAGCCTTCGAGTCGAGTTGGACGCGGCTCAGAAAGGACATGCCGACATGGTGGAATAGGTAAAAATCTTTGAAGTTAGTGAAGATGAGCTAGACATGGTGACTAATGGTCAGAACCCGTAGGTCCAACAGAGGATTGATCGGATCGACCAACTCCGGGACAAGATAGATGTAATCAAGGTCGAGGCCGAAAAGTGGAAGGGCAAGACGGATTGCTTGGCCTCAGAAAAGGAGACTGCCCGGGCGCAATTGGCCTCAGCGGAGGCTCAACTTCGAGTGACGAGGGAGCAAGTTGAGGCTCGATCCCAAAAAATTAAGGAGCTCCAGTCTCAACTGGGCTCGGCTGTTGCCAATCGGGATACCCTCGCCAAAGAGCTTAAAGCAGCCAAGTCAGTAGCTGAAATAACCAGGGCCGACGCCGATGAGATGGTGGCCCAGTACAAAGCAGATGCTGAGGCAGCCCAGGACCGCCTGAAAGATATTATTGAATATGTGAAGTAGCTATCCCAAAGGGAGGCCCTTGATGAGGTTCACGCTCGGGGTTTTGATTTATCGACCAAGATCAAAAATGTTAAGGGGCTCGAGGCCGAGGCCAAGAAGTTGGCATATCCTGAGGACGAAGAAGACTCCGATGGTTCCGGCAGATTCGGGGGCGGAGAAGACCCCGATGGTCCCGGTGATGAGGCGGGCTTCGGTGAAGATCGGTCTTCTTAGGTGCCTTGTAATTTTTGCTTTTGTACTTTTGCATTTTATTGAGGCCGTTTGGCCTTTGTAAAGATTTACGTAAATATATAAGGCTTTTTCCCTTCTGCACTTTTCGAGCTTGTTTCTTTTTGCTTTTTTCTTTATGATTGCAAATATTTCGGATGCCTTAGCACGTAATAGTTAGGTCCTATTCGGAGGCTCAAACATTGTTCGTTTACGATATTATTTTGCTTAAGACTCGTGGGGGATTGTTATGACTGGAAGCTTTCCCAGAAATGTTTACTTAGAAGTTTTTATAATTTTGCCGAAGGTAGCCTTCGAACCGCTTTAGAAATTTTGTAGGCCTGGTGTTTTGGTTACTCATCTCGGACGTCTTCGAGCCGTTCTAGGACAGCCGTAGCATTTTAAGTTCGGGTGTTGCCTAATGGGCTTATTATCCCAAGCCATCTGGGCTTGCCCAGGACAATAGTCCCCAAATAGAGATGGCCATAACCTTTGAGGTTCGGGCACTACCTAATAGGTTTTGTGCCCCCGGGCTTCGTAGCCCGAGCTGTACGGGCTTGCCCATGATGATAGTCCCCGAGCAGGGGTGATCTCTTGAATTTGGAGAAAGGTGGCCCTTGGGCTCGATGTCCTTAAGGTACAAAATATAGTAGTTTGTTAAGAGGCAAAGTATGTATCTGTAAGGTAGAAACTTTCTTTTATTTCCGTGCGACATACAAGACTGCAAATGTGTACAAGTTTCATCCGAGCTTAACTGGCCTATGTGGGCACATTTTATTTGACTGTTTGGCCCTTACAACAGATCCTATCCACCAAGCCTAGACTCGTTTGAGCACGAAGTTTCCTTCCTTGCTAAAATCAATATCCGAGGGTGATGGCCCCAGCGTTTGAGGCTAATTTTAGAGAGGGCTGGGATACTGTTGATGCGAACCTTGATGCTGGTTCATAGTTGGCCGCCAATTCTAAGTTAGCATGATCCAATATTGCCTCGTTAAAAACCTTGCCGGAAAACCCATTTGGGACAAAATCGGTTCGAAGGGAAAAAGAGTGCAACGCGTGCTTTCAAACCTAATAGTCGTATCGTTCCTTGGTCGTTGCCTGCAAGTGTCAGCCCAATCCGTAATATATTTAAAGAAAGGCAATGAATGGGGTCGTACCTTAGCAGTAATATCATTTTAAGTGGGTTATGTTCCAGCTGTTTGGTAGCTGTTCACCGTTCACCATTCCGAGTTTCGATATAGGCCTTCCTAATTCGGTCCCAGCTTCCCTTCGTTCGGGTTCTGAGGGCTCAACATCACCCTTCTTAACACCAAGTCCCTGACACTGAAGTGTCAAAGGTTGGTTCTTCGATTGTAATACCTTACGATCCGTTTCTTTTGGGCGGCCATTCGGACGAGGGCGGCCTCGCGCCTTTCTTCTAACAGTTCCAGGTTCGTACTCATGGCCACATCGTTTGACTCTTCGGTCGCATATCAGACCTAGAGACTCGATTCACCTACTTCGATCAGTATAAGAGCTTCGGCAACGTAGACCAATGAGAATCGAGTAGCCCCGGTACTAGATTTTGAGGTCGTACGATATGCCCATAAGAAGTCGAGCAGAGGATTTCCTTCCATTTTCATTTGGCATCGGTCAACTTCGTTTTAAGGTTCTGGAGTATGGTTTTGTTCGTGGACTATGCTTGCATGTTTCCACTAGGGAGATAGGGCGTTGATAGGATCCTTTTGATCTTGTGGTCCTCGAAAAACTTGCACACTTTGTTGTCGATGAATTGCTTCCCATTGTCGCATACGATCTCGGCCGGAATTCCGAATCGGCATATTATGTGATCCCATATGAAATCAATGACCTCCTTCTCCCTAACTTTCTCAAATGCCTAGGCTTCCACCCACTTAGAAAAATAATCAGTCATAAATAAGATAAATTGAGCCTTATCGAGTGCCCAAGGCAGGGGACCAACGATGTCCATCCCCCATTTCATGAATGGCTAGGGTGACAAGATCGAATGCAGCGGCTCCTCGGGCTGGTGGATCATCGGAGCATGCCTCTGACACTCATCACATTTTCGTACGAACTACTTTGCATCTTTTTCCATATCAATCCGGTAATAGCCGGCTCTGATTATATTCCGAACCAATGGCTTGACGCCCGAATAGTTCCCGTAGGTGCCCTCGTAGATTTCCCTCAAAACGTATTTGGTGTCTCCCAGCCCCAAACATATGGCAAGCAGGGCATCGAATGCTCTTCTGAATAGGATACCGTCTTCGGACAAGCTGAACCGGGCCGCTTTCGTACGCAAAGCTCTCGATTCTTTAGTATCCGAGGGAAGTTTTCCGGTCTTCAGGTAATCTATATACTTGTTTCTCCAGTCCTAGGTCAAGCTTGTTGAGTTTATCTCGGCGTAGCCTTTCTCTACTACTGATTTCATGAGTTGGACGACCGTTCGCGAGTTGCATTCATCGTCGTCGACCGACGATCCCAAGTTAGCAAGAGCATCGGCCTTGCTGTTTTGATCCCAAGGTACATTTTGTAAAGTCCATTCCCTGAACTGATGTAGCATTACCTATAGCTTATCCATGTATCTTCGCATTCGTTCCTCTTTGACTTCGAATGTTCCATTTACTCGATTCACCACGAGGAGAGAATCATATTTAGCTTCGACCACATCAACCCCCAGCTTTTAGCCAATTCGAGACCTGCAATCATGGCCTCATACTCGGCCTCGTTGTTAGTCAATTTTATAGTCCTAATAGATTGTCTAACTACATTACCTGTCGGTGGATTCAATACGATGCCAAGTCCGGACCCCTTTGTGTTCGAGGCAACATCCGTAAAGAGGGTCTATATTTAAGAAGAAGTCCCTGAGTTCAACAACAACTCTCTTGCGACCTCGGGTATTAGGGCCGGCGTAAAGTTGGCCACGAAGTCTGTCAAAATTTGAGATTTGATGGAAGTCCGGGGTCGATATTTGATATCGTACCCACTGATTTCCATGGCCAATTTGGCCAGTCGTCCCGAGAGCTCGGGTTTATGCATTATGTTCCTCAATGGGTAAGTAGTTACAACACATATGGGGTGGCATTGAAAGTATGATTTTAGCTTCCTAGAGGCGCTTAGCAAAGAGAGAACCAATATTTCTAGGTGAGGATACCTAGTTTCGGCCTCGTCTAGAGTTATGCTAACATAATAGATAGGATATTGCGCACCTTCTTCCTCCCGGACCAGGACTCCACTTACCGCCACCTAGGATATTACTAAGTATAGGTACAGATGTTCGTCTATCTTCGGAGTATGAAGCAAATATGGGCTCGAGAGGTACCATTTGTGTTCCTCTAAGGCTTGTTGGCATTCCGGAGTCAATGAAAAGTTATTCTTATTTTTCAACAGTGAGAAGCATTGATGGCTCTTGTCAGAGGACCTAGAGATAAATCGATCCAAGCAGCTATGTGTCCAGTTAACCTTTGTACGGACTTGACATTGTCCACTACGGTAATGTCCTCTATGGCCTTTGATTTTTTCAGGATTGATTTCGATCCCCCGGTTGGACACTATGAATCCGAGAAATGTTTTCGGATTCGACTCCGAATGCACATTTTTCTGGGTTCAGCTTCATATGGTATTTCTTCAATAAGTCGAAGGTTTCCTGCAAATTCTTCAAATGGTCCTCTTCTCGCAGGGACTTAACTAACATATCGTCAATATAAACCTTCATTGATTTTCCTATCTGTTCTTTGAACATCCGATATACTAGGCGTTGGTAAGTGGCACCAGCATTTTTTAGTCCGAATGACATTGCATTATAGCAATAGGTACTGTACTTAGTGATGAAGGACGTTTTTTCCTGATCGCTCGAGGACATCCGAATTTGGTTATACCTGAAATAGGCATCGAGAAAACTAAGGATCTCGTGGCCGGCCATTGCATCAATCATGCGATCGATGTTAGGCAAAGGGAAAGAGTCCTTGGGACATGACTTATTCAAATCTTTATAGTCTACACACATTCTTAATTTATTCCCTTTTTTAGGGACTACCACTACGTTTGCTAACCAATCTGGGTACTTAACCCCCCGAATGAACTCTATTTTAAGGAGTTTAGATACCTCGTCTTTGATGAATGCATGCTTGACTTCGGACTGAGGTCTCCTTTTCTGTTTGATTGGATGGAACTTTGTGTCCAAGCTCAGCTTGTGAGTGGTTATTTTCGGGGGGATCCCTGCCATACCAATATGGGACCAAGCGAAACAATCCACGTTAGTTATAAGGAATTTAATGAGTTTTTTCCTGAGCTCGGGACTTAACCCCGTGCCCAGGTATACCTTTTGATCGGGCAAATGCTCGATCAATATGACCTGCTCCAGTTCTTTGACCGACGATTTGGTGGCGTCAGAGTCATCGGGGGTTATAAAAGACCTAGGAACCCTGTAGTCATAATCTTTATCGGTCCCCTGCTTCTCTGGTTAGGTCGGGGTTGGTGTTGGTAATTGCTATTTGGCTTCTTCCTAGGCGACCAAACCCAGACTTTTTGTCGTTGTAAGTGCGGATATCGGGATCACCTCTTTGACCGCGAGCATTTCCTTTGCGGCTGGTTGTTCTCCGTAGATTGTTTTAATCCCTCATGGCATTGGGAATTTTAACACTTGGTGTAGAGTCGAGGGTACTTCCCTCATGTTATGGATCCATGGCCTCCCAAACAAAGCATTGTACCTCATATCTCCTTCGATTACATAGAACTTGGCTTCCTGAATGGTCCTGACAGTGTCCACCGGTAATGTTATCTCCCCTTTAGTGGTCTCACATGCCATGTTAAATTCGTTTAGAACTCGAACTGTAGGCATGATTTGATTTTGTGGACTGAGCTATTCCACGACCCTCGATCAGTGCGTCATTATGGGGATGTACGATCTCTTCAGTGTCCTCATCGTTGAAAGACAAGGTTCTCTCTGGTATGTAATCCCGAGTCCATTTTTCCCTTGTGATGGATACTTTGGTGCGCTTTAGCATCGGCCCCTAGGGAACGTCGACCCCACCGATTATCTTGTTAATGACGTGTTGAGGTTCCTCCCGCTCTATCTGTTAATTAGAATCTCTATTCCTAAAATGATTCTTGGCTCGATCACTCAGGAACTCTCGGAGATGTCCGTTGTTGAATAGCCAGGCTACTTCCTCTCTTAATTGTCGGCAATCCTCTATTCTGTGGCCGTGAGTGCCATGATATTTGCACATTAGGTTAGGATCCCTTTAGGATGGATTGGATTGTAGAGGTCGAGGCTATTTGGTGTCTTTTATGCGTCTGATAGCAGATACGATGGCGGCGACGGCGATGTTATAGTTATAATCTAATAACCTTGGCGCTTCCTTAGGCCCGATGGGCCTGTCGAAACTGTTTTTCCTCATGAGCCCCCGGTTGTTTTGACCTCGATCACTCCTCAATTCACTTCTCACAGGGTTTTGCCCAGACCCACTACTTCTTCAGTCTCCATTGTATAGCTGAACCGATCCCTGCTTGATCTTGGTTCACAATCAACGTCTCACTTGACTCCATTGACGGCTCTGACGGGATAAACGAACCCTGAAAGGGCCCCAAGCTGATCATCTTCAGCCCTGATTTTTGATTGATACCGGTTATGCATGTCGGCCCAAGTAACAATCGAATATTCTACTAGATTTTGTTTCAACTACTGTGAAGCCAACGAGCTTCAAACATTGAGTCCTCGGGTGAAGTCCTGAATGAACCAATCGTCCACGACCGGAGGCAGGTCCATCCGTTCCATTTGAAACCGGGACACGAATTCCCTGAGTATCTCATTATCCCTCTAGTTTACTTTGAAAAGTTCTGACTTAATGGTCTCGGCCTTGATAGCCCCAGCGTGTGCTTTTACGAAGGAATCTGCAAGCATAATGAACGAGTCAATAGAATTAGGAAGTAGGTTGTGATACCATACATAGCTCCGTTTGACAGAGATTCCCCAAACATTTTCAGTAGGACAGGCTAGATCTCTTCATCCTCCAAGTCATTCCCATTGATGGCGCACGTGTAGGAGGTCACATGCTCATTTGGGTCAGTTGTTCCGTTGTACATAGGAATCTCGGGCATGCGAAACTTCTTAGGGATCGGCTTCGGAGCTGCACTCAGAGGAAAAGGTTTTTGAACAAACTTCTTGGAATCCAGGCCTTTTAATATCGGCGGTGCTCCTGGGATTTGGTCGACCCTAGAATTGTAGGTTTCCACCTTTTTGTCATTGGCTTCGATTTTCTTCTCTCCCGATTCTAACCGTTTTGTCAGCTCCTCGAGCATCTTTATGATTTCGGGGTTGTTCCCCAATTCGTTTTCATTAGGCCTCTCCATGAGAGGTTCGTTTCTGTGGCTGACTTCCCGGGATGGCTCGGGCTCAATTCTGCACGGCGCACGATTTTGGTTCTACATCCGGACTATCGCTGCATGTTGAGCCTGTAACATTTCAAAGATCACCCAAAATTGAGTATGGAGATTTTTGTACTATCACTAATGTGAGGGTTTAGGCCTAGAAAGACGCTCTATTTAGTTGGTCGTGAATCGTGGAAGTTTGTTACGGATTCGACGGTTATTCTTGCGTGTTATGGGAAAAGGGTCATTGTGGATCCTTGAGAGGTTATTTGCCCAAGCATAGTATGACCAGAATCGGTTTGAGGACCGTTGATGGGTCCAAATGTGGATGTGTACTCTACACCAGTCTGGGTGTGTTCATTCAGCATAGCATTCCTTATGGAAGAGTAGTTGGGCGTGGGATGTTAATTTTGTCGCCAACTATTTCATATAATACTCTATTGTGCCATGTGGGTCGTGAGACGGCTTGATTATTTGTACGATGTGCTGAGGTCCTACATAGCGGTGGTGTTATGTGAGCAGGATGGCTCTCGAGATGCAGATCATATATCGTACCTTAGTTGTGCTTGAGTTTTATAGCATATGACGCTACCCCTCTCCCCAAGATTTTATTATGCACTTGGCATGCTTATGGTTGATATTCGGGCATTTCGTGAGCATAAGTGTTACGGCTCGGCGTGTGTTTTCTTTAGATTGATATGTATGAATCGGGTGGCACACCGCCATGTGTATATTATTTGGATCGGGTGGTACGCCGCCTCGGGTATCATGGTTGGATCGGATTGCATGCCGCAACGGTATCATGTGTGGATCGGGTTGCACGCCGCAACAGTGCGACGTTGAGTACAGTTTCCCATAGCTATTCTTGTGTGTTTTATGTCTCATTTCTGAGAAAGGTTCATAACATCTCTTCGGTTGTTTAATTAGTCACATGGGTTGAGCAGTTCTTTCCAGAGTTCATTTTTCCTTATGTATCACATGCGAGTTTGTAACTTGTTGGTGCATTGTAGCATCATATGAGACTTTTGGCAGTGTCTAAGATGGCTTATTGCCTGAACAACTTGTACTGGGTGAGATGAGATTTTTGGACCCGGGATCAGTACGATCTAATTTATATGAAGCATATTAAAGAGCAAATATTGTTATTTGGTTCATAATGAGGTAATTGTTCTTGTCAGAAAGAGTGACTCACTGATTTGTTGACTCGGCAGTTGGTTATGAATCTCTACATATCTTTTTTCATCGTGGCAGTATTGCAAGAGTTGGAACATGACTTATATGTGTCATAAAGTGTGTTGTGGGCATCGGATTCGTGGAAATTGTTGTCAAAGGATGTTATTATGGTTATGTGAAATATGCGGTGCATGGTGTGAATTTAGTAAAGGTATGCAATCAGGTGTTGGTACATCGTGTAGTGATTGATACAGTGTTTGTATGTTGGAACATGCCTGGTAGAGAATTACGGATGTTGGAATGTGGATCTAAGGCTTATTTGATTTAATAATAGGGAGGATCTTCGGACTGGCTTAAGCTAATGTGATCAACTGGGTTGTGGTAGCATGGGTAGGTACACGAGGTGTTGACCAATGATTTTGGCAAATTCCGGAGCAGTTTTTAGCACGTTCAAGGACGAACGTATGTTTAAGTGGTAGAGAATGGAACAACTCGATTGGTCATTTTGAACTCTATCGCGCCGTTCGGCTGTTTGAGGCTATGATCAGCTTTACTTCAGGTATTATGATTTGTACGTGTGGTCGGAATTGAATTTCGGGGAGTTCAGAGTTAATTTGGAAAGCAAATTCTCATTTTGGAAGCTTTAAGTAGGAGAAATTGGCTAAGATGTGATTTTTGAATAAACGACCTCAGAATCGGGATTTGGAGGTCCCGACAGATTCTTATAATGATTTTGGACTTGGGCGTATGTCCGAATCGGATTTTGGATGAACGGGAACGTTTCAGCGCCTATGGTGGAAGTTGGCATTTTGAAATGATTTCATAAATTTGGGTTGAAGTGCATTTCAATGTTATCGATGTTCGTTTGAGATTTCGAGTCTGGGAATATCTCTGTATGGTGATTCTGGTATTGGGAGCGCATCCGGAAGTGGATTCGGAGGTTCGTAGGTCATTTCGGGGTCATTTGGTGAAAGTTAGAAGTTTGAAGGTTTTTGAGAAGTTAGACCGAGAGTGGACTTTTTGATATCGGGGTCGGATTCTGATTCCGGATGTTGGAGTAGGTCCGTAATGTCAAATGTGACTTGTGTGCAAAATGTGAGGCCAATCGGACATGATTTGATAGGTTTCGGCATCGAATGTAGAAGTTTGAGGTTCGAAAGTTCATTAAGCTTGAATTGTGGTGCGATTCATGATTTCAATGTTGTTTGATGTGATTGAAAGCCTCGAGCAACTTTGTATTATGTTATGGGACTGGTTTGTGTGATTAAACAGGGTCCCAGGGGCCTCAGGTGTGTTTTGGGGTGGTTTCAGACCAAATTGGAATGATTTGTTGTAACTGTTGCTGCTATCTGGTTTCCTTTTTCGCAAACGCGAAGGGACTTATGCGTGTGCGAAGGAGACTTTTGGGGGCTGATGCATTTTCCCATCGCGAACGCGATTGGAGAGACGCAAATGCGGTGAAGTGCTTGAGCGACCTACGCGAATGTGATTGGGTAGTCGAGAACGCGTAGAAGGAAGTGAGGAGCTGGGCCTGGGGCCGTTTGGCCTACGCGAACGCGAAGCAGTGAGGGCGGAAGGCTTCGTGAACGCGTCGTGAGGAGCACGAACGCGAAGAAGGTTTTTTGGGCCTGGGCTTGCTGAGCTTCGCAAACGCGAGGGGCTTGCCGCGTTCGCGAAGGAGGGTCGTCTGGGCAGTGTATAAGTTGTAAGAATACGGGTTTTGGCCATTTGTATCTCATTTCCTCCATGGGAGACAACCTAGGAGCGGATTTGGAGCATCATTTTCACCGTCAATCATAATGTAAGTGAATCCTTCTAGTTGTGAGTTAAATACAAGGTTTATACATGGATTTAGATATGAAAATTTGTAGAAATTTGGGATTTTGGTAGAAAACCTAGAAATGAGTATTTTTGGATTTTAACCACGAATTTAGGAATGGAATTTGGAATGAATTATATATTTGAGTTCGTGGGATCATGAGTAGTGTTTATCTTCGAAAATATTTGAAATCCGGACACGTGGGCCAGAGGGTGATGTTTATCGACTTTTCGAGCGGAGTTGAAAATTGTTGTAAATTGGATTATAATGAGTATTAGAGTATATATTTATGAATTTGCATATTTATTGACTAGTTTTGGAGCATTGGGCTTCGGATGGAGTTGTTGGAAAGTCTTTGGAGCCGGTGATGGAACTTCGGAGCGAGGTAAGTCTCCTTTCTAACCTTGTAAGAGGGAATTAACCCCATAGGTGAATCAAATTATTATGTGATTCTATTTGTGGG